>CAUYPK010115499.1:0-17887 GCA_963574355.1 Loris lydekkerianus | reverse complement strand
ACGGCCTTCGTTGACTACATCGAATCCCAAGCACCCAATTTTTATGCTGACGGAATTAATCAACTTGTGTTACGTTGGCAAAAGTGCACTGATTCAAATGGCGCTTATTTCTATTAAATTGAATAAATATTCACTGAGATATTGCAGTTTAAAGTAGACTCATAAAAACGGACAAAACTTTTAAAATGACCTAATAAAAGCCAGCTCCAGGGCCCCTCAGGCACTGGCTGCAAGGCAGGAACAGCCACATCAAGAGTGGTTTTAGGGGGACGGTTCAAGGAGTAGGGCACTGGCCCCATAGGCCGGAGGTGGTGCCCCAGCCAAACACTGCAAACAGACAAACAGACAAACAAATGTTTTCAGGGGAACAGGTGAGCTGGCTTACCCAGTTAGAGTGATTCCTGTCATGGGACCAAGATGCTGGTAATCTATTCTCAGTTCTTGGTGTGCTCTTGGCAAAACAAAGACCAGGCACACCAAAAGCAAGGCCAGCATGAAAGAAAGTTTATTGAGAAAGAGCAAGATGACATTTGGCACAAATGAGAAGCAGGCCCCCTGTCATGACAAGCAGCTCTGGCTGTGGTTGGGGGTCCTGCTGTGGTCTGGGGTCCTGCTGTATACTGTGTAGGTTAGATCTTCCTGGAGGTCTGTGCACTAAAAAAAAAAAAAAACCTGACTGGACCCCTCTTATCCAAGGGGATCCCTAAAACTGAGTTGCTGCCCATTAGAAAGGAGATGAGACAGGCCTCATCATGCCCTCGTCCCCTTAGAGATGTCCTCTGCCAGTCACAGGCCTAAGGCTGTGCAAGGCATACCCACAAGTTCTCAATATACACAACAAACCACTTGAGTCTGTCTGGTACTTTGTCTCTAATTAACAGACCCTTTATCTTAAGCATTCCTTTTCACTGACTCCTGGTGTTTTAGACAGATCCTAACTTTCAAGGAATTGTCAACCAAAAAATCTTTAAACTCCCCTATAAACTGTAAGCTACCTCTACCAGATGTCCTACCTATTTTGGGCCAAATCAATGTATGTTTTCTACTTATTGATTTATGACCTCACATGTAATCCCTGTCTCCCTAAAATGTATAAAACTAAACTGTAACCCCATCTCCTTGAGTCCACCTGCTCAAGGCTGCTTTAGTGTGACTCTGGGTCATGGTCCTCAAATTAGGCTCAGAGTAAACTTGCTTAAATTATCTTAGAGAGTATGGTTTCTTTTCCCTCGACAGATTCAAACATCATTATAGAACCACTTTGATGGACAGTTAATGATACAATAATTAGCCTTAGGTTACTCTAGGTCACTTTCCAGATCTTCTTGTGCCCAGGCTGCCTGGCCTTTGGGTTGGGGACATTGTCTGCAATCTCTTTGCGATCAGCAGGGTATTCCTCCTTCCCTTAGGTGAGACAATTGCTAGGGGTGGCATCAAAATGGGGAAGCATCAAGGCAGGGTCCTCACACTTGTCTTCCTTCTCCAGATGTGGCAATTCCTGGAGGCAGCACCAAGGCAAGGTGCCCTTCTTTATCCCCAGAGGATCTGGAGGTCCTTACAATCTGCCTGACATTTATAGCAGCTGTATCTTATAGGTAGACACTATGGCACAGATTTATTACATCTGGATTTCAACTGAACTCTTTCTTTGTTGTGTAGTTTAGACTGGAAAGTTCCCAGATGATTAAAATTAGTATTCTTTCAATTAACTTTTTATTTAATTGAGTAATAATGTTAATTCATTTTAGAAATATCAGTTAAATGCTCTTTCTACATCCAAAGGTAAATATAACACATGTGTTTATGTGTACACATATGCACAATAACTACTGAAATAATAGTTTCATAAAATGATACCTATCCCTATTATGTTTAATGCACTCATAATTTTAATTTTATTTTATTCAATTATGCCAAAAACTGATTTCATAACTCCACTACTGGATTCTGATTTAATCTAGTATCTTACTTGTAGAAACACTGCCCTAGATATAATTACATTGGGACTTTTGGTAATGAAGCAATTTAAGGATATGGAGTTATGGAAAAAGAAATCAAATTTTATGTTTATAATGAAAGAGGAATGGGATGAGAAATAAATCCAGAAAGGAGGCATTGTGCAAGTGTGTGTGCTTCTCTCTTTTCTTTATGGCTTCCTCATAGATCTGTTGAAATAAAAAGTAGAAATAATAAAAATGAGATATGGATAAGTTTTTGTCTTTAGCCTGGGAAAGACAAAAACCTGGTTCAGTCTGTTAATAATGTATTCTAGTGCGGGGTAGGAGGAAGTATAATCGTTGAAAGTTATATATAAAGCAAAAGATTGCTGAAAAAGTAAGCAGTACATATTCTTAGTCTAGCCTTTTTAACTATGGATCTCATCACTTGAAAATAGGCTCAAGAAAGCATAGATACTAAAAAAAAAATTCACAGATAGTCTGAAAAAAAAAATCATCTTAGAGTTGAGAATAGTTAAGGAGAGATTGCTCTAAATAAAGTTTTTTAGAGTTTTGCATTGAGAAAATTATTTTCAGGTTATGGCTGCGATAGAAATTCTCAGGTTATGGCTGCAATAGAATACTCCTTGTATGAGTATCCTTAGGATACAGGAAAATGGTGAAATAATCTTCTCTGTCCTCTTAGTGTTGGGAGTAGATTTTATAATGCCATCTCTAGTTGTGTTGTTTACATATTTAGAAAACAATTGTCAATCATTGGTAACTCAGAAGAGGCAGATGACATGATATTGTCAAATTTAGACCTGATCTAATTTACACAATCTAAATGAATTTTGTAGATAGATATAAACACTAGGATATAATGCATTATCATGATTAAAAGTTAAAATAAGAAAATAATTTTTATCCCATGAGTTTATTTCCTTGACCAATCAGAAGAGGTCAACTTTGCCCCTACTCATTTTTTTTTCCCTTCCCATCTCTTATAATATGACAAAAAAAAGAACCCTAGATATAAAGTTTTTCTCTTAACAAATCCAAATTTCTTGAAAATAGGGAATTATAAGTTGCACAAGTACTTTAAATATAGATCACTATTCTAATGAGTTTTGGAAGAAAAACTTGTTCCCTGGAAATTTTGTTCCAAGGAAAATGCCTCAAAACCGTGAAAGCAGAGAAAGCCACACACAAATGCGGTGTGATTCCACACCAGGCCTCGGAGCAGAGAAAGCCACACGCAAATGCGGTGTGACTCCACACCAGGCCTCGGAGCAGAGAAAGCCACACGCAAATGCGGTGTGACTCCACACCAGGCCTCGGAGCAGAGAAAGCCACACGCAATACGCGGTGTGATTCCACACCAGGCCTCGGCGCAGAGAAAGCCACACGCAATACGCGGTGTGACTCTGCACCAGGCCTCGGAGCCGGGAAAGCAGAGAAAGCCAAATGCAAAACGCGGTGTGATTCTGCACAAGTTGCTGAGTCTCTATACACCGGCCCAGGCTTTTCTGATCACCATTGTGCCCACCTGTGGGATTTAATGGGAAGCCTGTGGCTCAGTGAGTAGGGCGCCAGCCCCGTATGCCAATGGCGGCAGGTTTGAACCCAGCCTCGGCCAAAAACTGCAAAAATAAATAAATAAAAGAAAAAAGGAATGTTAGCCATTAAAAAAAATAATAATGAAATACATGTATCATTTGCTCTCAGCCACCTGTGTGTTCCTTTTTATCTGACCACACCACAGGCCTTAGTCCCTGCTTAGTTCTGAGAATTCAGTGTGACACTTTGTGACCAGAGTGATTTAATGTACAGTCAGCCAGTCACGAACTCTTTAAAATGCAGCCAGTCTTCAGCCACAGTCAGTCTGATGCCCTTACTTCGTGCCTAAAATAAGAACATTATCTAAACCTTGACCGGTTAGTTATAGATATGGTAATGCTATAAGCTTCCTCTTTAGCCACTTAAATTGACACTTTCCTCTCTCTCTCAAATTTTTCTGTTGTGTCCTTGGCGTTTCTTGATTCATAAATACTCTACCTTTTACCTTTAAGTACCGATAGGGTCTCTTTTCTGGATATCCATTTCCTAGAGCCCACATATTGTCTAATCCTCAATCCCGAGCCAGCTTCCAGAAAATGCTTTTCTTCCTTTAATAAAACTCTTTCGTCTGTGAGGGTTCTTCCAGTCAGTTTTACTACTCTCTCTTCCTCCTATATTTACTCAAGCCATCTAATACTATAATCTACTCTTCTATTTTTTCCCTGATCACCTCTGTTTTCTGTTATAGCTCACTTTTCTTTAAGTCCAAATCCCATCCCTTTAACTGCTCTTTCCCAGACCTCTGAATTATCACATCCTACTCTTTCTCTTTTTATATACCTTAAACAATAAAACAACCCTGTACATGTATAATTCCTGGTTCCATGCTTGTACCAGAGCTGGTAATCATTGCTTTAAAAAAAAAAATCTCCTTTTTTTTTTTTTTTGCAACATGTTTTGACAATAGAGCAAAATTATAACAAATGAATGTTTTAATACTACCTGTGGGTTCCACAACATCTCACAATCTGGTTTAATCAGGCATCCTTTGCAATGAATCTTTCTAAACATTTTAATTCTCCAATCAAATCCACCCCCAATAGAACACATTTTCTTTTAACAGAGATATTTACTTGTGGAACAGTCCAGATATCCTTTCTTGATAATAATTTTTGAACACAAATGGACTTATTAAGGAAAATCTTGTTTGTGTTTTGAATCATAATGGTAACTTTTTGTTTAAAAATAAAACCATGTGACATGGTTTGAAAATATCTTTGTAGAAAACAGTGTGAAATATTATCAAAAAATTAAAGATAAGAACTTCTATATGACCCAGCAATTCCACCATTGGGTATTTACCCAAGCAACCATCGACATATAAATGATAAAGAAAATGTGACGTATTTACATACTGGAGTACTAGTCAGCTTTAAAAAAGAAATAATTTTTGACATTTGTGACATGAATGGGATTTGGAAACTTATGCTCAGTAAAATAACTGAGGCACAGGAAGACAAATATCTCATGTTCTCATTTATATTTGGTACTTTAAAACAATCAAACTCAAAGAAGCAGAGAGCAGATTGTTAGTTACAAGAAGTGGAGAAGATGGATTGGGGGGGGGGGTATGGGGAGATGATGATGAAGGAGTACAAAGCCTCAGTGAAACCGGACAAATATGTTTTTATTTTATTGGAGATATTTGGCACAGCCAGGTAAATATATCAAATAATAATACATTGTTGATGTCAATATTGCAAAGAGTAATTTCAAATGTTCTCACCAAAAAAAATGATGTGTTTGAGGTAACAGATATGTCAGGCAGCTCAATTTAATTCTTCATTGCATTTATAAATTATAACACCAAATGTACCCTGTAAACATTTATAACTATAATATATCAACTTACAGTTAAAATAATAGAAATTAAAAACAAAAAGTGACTGACATTTCTAGAGGGTATGTGAGCACATGTGTGTGTGTTTCTCAAATGAAAAGGAATTTGCTTTAAAAAAAAGAGTAATGGGACGATATTTAGGAGATCTGTTATTCAAAAGTGACTAAGTCTTATTTTTACCTCTGAATTTCAGTAGAACTTCATTTTATACAGGGTAAAATTTCACACTTGTACTAATATCCATTCAAACATTGCAGTTCTATATTTTCTGTAAGAATAAAGCAACCATTTACCAAATAAATAACAGATGTCCTGAAACCTTGGAAACAGATGAGTGTTAGTAATTTAAAAATATATAATCTTAAAGAGTGAGACAGAATCTGAAGTTAAGGGTAGGGTGTAGCCCAGTTTAAGAGTATACTTTATATTATAGGTTTAGCATCAAGATCATAAACTTTAATATCTTACAGTTTTTGTTGTGTTTGCATTTTATAAATGAGATATTTTTATTTAGTATATAATATATACAGTATAAAGCTTCTTATCTAAAATTGATAGACCTGAGTAGCAAGTTATTTTTACCACCTTTATTTTTAAAAGCATATATTTATTTAGATCAGTGAAAGACACTTAAAACTCTAGGAATATCTCTTTTCCAAAGCAGCATCCTAAATATCTCAATTACTAAAATCACCTCATTAATGCTACCAGAAAACAAAATGTCTTTTGTTTCTCAAATTTATGTTAATATGATCATTCAAACCTAATTGTCTTGGTTCAGTTCTTAGAGTTATATTCTGTTTGACTGAACGACTCTAATCTCGAATGTCACTTCTGGTCCCTATTTCTTTACTTTCTGCACTGAATATATTACTGTCAGATGACATTCCTCTATGATGTCATCCTCAGTGAAGGGTAAACAATGATATCACATACCTTCCACTTTATTGTTTTTCTAGAGTCCCACCCCATCAACTTAATGTTAGTTTCTAATATTTTCCCTATGGAGATTTTTACTTTTGTTACTTTGACTTCACACTCTTTAAAACCCTATCTGAATTGCCTATTCACCTATTAACTGTCCACCACTATTTATCAAAGAAGCAAATTCTCAAACATTCTTTCCTTCTCTGATTGATTATAATTTCAATTTCCTGCATTCTAAAATTGATATTTATTTTATGGGTTATACTTTTCTGTCCAACTGGTCATGTGGTGGATATTTTATTATTTTTAATTTCATAAATTATCCTTTACTTAACATGCTGACATGCTCAGCTCTCCCGTGTATGTGTGTGTTTTCTTTCCTTGGTTTTAAGTTTAAGGCAAAAAAAAAAAAAAAAAAAAAAAAAATAATGTTTCTTTTGTTTAGCATAAATGTTTTCCAGCTTAACTAAATAGATCTTTAAAAATGAAAATGAAAACCTTCTTGGATGGCAATATTTATTTCATTGAAAGATAAATAATTTTTCAGAGTGAAATCATGCTGGTGTATAAGAAACATATCAGATGTGAGATTACCGCGTGTCTTTTCCTACCAACCAGGTCATTGCCTCCATTCCACAATATCTGTTTCTGAGCTTGAGGACATCAGTGAAGACTGGTTCAAACCCCTCAGAGGAGGGGTTTTAACATTATTTTAAATGCCCACAACATAATTTTAAATTAGCCTCCTGCATCTATGTTCATTGAGCTAGTGTGGTTCTCAATTAATTCAACCCAGTTTTTAAAATTTTGGGCACTCTGTCAAGACTTTGAACAAAAGATAAAGTGTTCAGGTTTAGAAACATACTACGTGCAGAATGAGTCAATCTTAGGGAGAGGCCATGATGCCATGACGTGATTATGTGGCATCTATTCTAGTGGTATGGCAGGCTTCAAGTGTCATGAACTGCAAATTGAGAATGAAGTTTAAATTGTATTCTCCATAGATATTTGGCCTTGGAGTGTCAACTGAAGCTTTTTATTATACCAGAGGCAAGAGAAAATTTTATATTGAGTTTGGAAAGTCTATACTTTTCAGCATGAGAATGCTAATAATCAAAAACTTTACTAGAGAAGCTTATAAATCAAAAGCATATCAGACATTAGCCTTAAAATCCTCACTTAACTCCAGTGAAAATAGTCCACATCAAGAAGTCCCAAAGCTGCAGATGCTGGTGTGTGTTCAGATCGAGACGGGAACACTTTTACACTGTTGGTGGGAGATTACAAAATAGACAGCCTTTTTAGAAAGAAGTATGGATAACCATCAAAGAACTAAGAGTAGACATTTCATTCAATCCTGCAATCCATTATTAGGTATCTGCCTAGAAGAAAAACAAATATTTTATCATAGGACATTTGCCCTCGAATTTGTTTACAGCAGCTCAATTCAGAATTGGAAAGATGTGCAAACAGCCCAAGTGCCCATCACCCTGTGGATGTATAATAAACTGTCATATATGTATACCATGGAATGCTATTCATCCATAAAAAGATTGAGATTTTATATCTTTTGTATTAATATGGATAGAGAGTTAAAGAATATTCTCCTTAGTGAAGTATCTCAAGAATGGAAAAGTAAGCACCTTATCTACTCAATACTAATTTGAAACTAGCAGATGAAAAACCACAGGTCCATATGAAAGAAAAACACGACTAAATTCAAGTAGTGGGGAGGGGGGACAGAAGAGGAGACTCAGTAAATGGTACAACCGAGTAAATGGCTCAGTATGTGGCACATCTCCTGAGTGAAAGATTCAACTACCACCGAGATGCTACCCAACAAATGCAAACAATATAACCCAATTGTATTCACCCTTGTATTATTTTGAAAAAAATCCACAATGTAGATAAAAATGTGAATAAAATATAGAACATAAATTATATCATTTAATATTGTTACTATCTATGTTATTTTTCCATCAAAACTAAATTATCTTTTTCAATTACTTCTGCAAAATCAGGTATATCTGTAAAGCTAAATCTTTCTCTATGATAAAACTATATTTGCATATATCTGCTTCTTTATGTTGAAAAATGCTTGCTCTGAACTCTTCATGATTGTGAAATGCACAAACTAAATTATTGATTTTTAAACAATAACAAAATAAATTTGTTTTCCACATGAAATTTGTGATGATAGAGAAACTTTGAAATCTAACTTGATAACCAAAAAAAGTCATATTTCTTATAAACTGCTTAGGAAAATCCATATTAGAGATATTACATTTTCTGGCAATCGGAGGTTGACTCGTAGTTGAAACTACACTGAAAGAATGGTTTAAATTTAGATGTGTTTATATTTGGCAATAAACAGAGATTTCTATAAATCTGAATTGATAAATGGTTATAAAAATAATTTCCTATAAAATCAGTCATTTCATTTTAATCACTGTCTGTAAGTTCACTCTGGAGAAAAGATCTGAATATCTATCATCATTCCTTAGCCATTACTTAGAAAATAAATGTAGTCCTTGTATTTCAGTGGTTCTCAGAACATGCAATTTTAACGCACATAAAAATGCTCATGGCTTAAGAAAAATAAAAAAGGGTTTTCATGAGTATTTACAAAAAATTATTAATGATTTCTTTGCAAAATCAAATAATTTCACATGGAATATTTTGTGTTCTGAATTTTGATTTTTATAATAAAAACTCTGAAAAATATTATAGCATCTTTGGCTGATGTAAAATTTCATATCTCAAAGGCCTACTTTTTTAATGTTACATTTTTATTTATTCAGTCACCATGGCTACTCACGCTCAACTCTTAACACCTGCAGGTGAATCACAGCCAACTTCTCAGATATTTTGGCTTCTTCCATCTTCATAGGGGAAAAGAGAAAGTCAAATTTGTTTTTTGTTGATCTTAGAGTAGAGCGTGAATAGTAACATTATTCAGATATTCACTCTTTTTTTTTTTTTCTCGGTTTATTTCCATCTCAGTGATTCCAGGCTTCATGAGATCCCACTGAGATGAAGTGGACGTGCGTATAAAGGGACAGGATTTTGCTGGGCTTCAGGACTCATTGTCTGATTTACTGTAATAAATTGTGACATATCTTCTTTTATGATTACTTATCCTAAATGTCTGAGTAATGCCTCATCATATATTCCTGAACTGTTTAAGTAATCACGTCTGCTATTGTAAGCTTTATCTGAGACTAATGGACTGCAATGTGAGTTATAGGTCCTCAATTGAAGGTCTTGGTATAATATGATACTTAACTTTCTTGCCACAAGAGTTACATGATATGTGAACATTATAAAAATATGTGTATTTGAACATATGATTCTTGGCTAATAATCTTGACTTCTTTTTGATTAAGTAGAGAAAAAGAAAAGCACCTCATATATGAATAATTAAATTTATGTCTTATATAGAAAAGAAAATATATGTATTTTAGAATCTAAATATAGCCTAAGTGATTACATAAAATAAAAAAAATTATGTAATAATTGGCATTGTTTAATTGTATGCATGTTTATTTATGTAAGCCTGGAAAGCTTATTCATTCATGCTTTTGTATCTCTGGTTTTTAGATACCTAAAAAATGGACGTTTTGTCGGATACTATTCAAAAGCACATTTATTAAAATGTAGTTTGAAACTATACCACTTTGAAGACTTGAACATTTTTTTAACTATTAAAACCAAGATGTTGTCTTCTAGCAAAGTCATGAGATTCTACATAAAAAGATGAAAATGGATAAAAGTGGATAAAGCATTTTACTCCTACTAAAAATAGCCACACAAACTGAGGTCTGGATTGGTCACTAATTCTGACCACCTAAATGACCCTACACAATGTTTTTAGACAGTATAGTTGCACCTGACTTTATAACCCAAATAGCACAAGTCATAGTAGAAGAAAAAGTCAAGGGATGGAAGTGGCAATCAATCCTGCTAAATCTAATATTATGTTACCCTAAAAATGACATATTGCTTCTACAGTTCAACAGGATGTAGGGATTTTTTTATGAAATAATTGAAAAAAGCGATTAAGAGTAATTACTGAAAATATCAGAGTAATGGATTTTACGCACAATCAGTACTTACCAAAATAACTTATAGAGTTTTTACTCAAAATAATAGTTTCTAATAGTTATCTATATACAACAAGGCAAATAATCAATTGTGGAAATGCCAGAGTTGGATATTTTAAAACTTTCCTTAATTAGAAAACTTACAGGAAAATATGCTACATTTTACTAAATGTCTCAGAAGAAAAAAATGTGGCCCTGATAGTCTCCAGAAAAACAGAAAGAGACGTGTGCATGTGTGTGTGTGTGTGTGTGTGTGTGTGTGATGTGTGTGTACACATAGAGAGAAAACAAAGGGAGAAGAGAGAGAGAGAGAGAGTTAGAGAGAGAGGGTGAAATTAGATTTATTTCAAAAAATTGACTTGCACAATTATGGGCTAGCATTATTGCAATGCATATGGCTAGTCACCAGGTCAGAAATTCCACCAAAAAACGATGTTGCAGAATTGAGGGAAGAAATTTCTTTCTCAGGAAAACCTCAGTTTTGCTAAATCCACACTTAAAACTAATCATCACAAGCACTTATCGATTAGCTTGATATGACACAGTTGAAGTTCCACAAAGATCATGAAATAAAATACATTTTACCTAATGCTTCCCTGCTAATGCTACACGTGGCCATTTCTTCAGAGTAGTTTATGATTTAGGGAATAGATCAATTGAAGATATCTGGCCATGATGGGAATTGAGGTCTCTTTATTTCCACAGTGATGAAGTTTAGGTTTCTGTAAGCTTTTTAATTACTTGATTTCCTTAATTCATTGAAAAGATAAAGTACAAAATATAAATAACTGTGTATTTTTGTTCTGTCTTTGAATTTTTCCCAAGGAGATAAATTTTTTTTCCTTTTTTTTTTTTTTTTGAGACAGAGTATCACTTTGTTGCCCTCTCAAACTCTCAGGCCATCCTCTTGCCTCAGCCTTCCAAGTAGCTAGAACTACAGGCACCTGCCACAGTGTCTATGTATTTTTAGAGATGGGTCTTGCTTTTTCTCGGGCAGTTTTCAAATGCCTGAGCTCAAACAATCCCCTTGCCTCCACGAATTTCTAATAGGAATGATCAAGAGACTGTATTCATTTAGGATTTGGAATCTGCTGTGTGGTTTCTTGACTGAATTTAATTCCATTTTTCCCTTCCTGAATTTTCATTGCTATTGTTATTCATCTTAATTCTACAGTTATATCACAAAGCAAAAGTTTTAAAATACTATTTTGTATAGACACCATTTATATTTATTCATATTTTTCCATTAGCAATGTTCTTTATTCTTTCCTGTGGTTTCATGCTTATCTTGAAAGAAAAAATCAGTTTTACATTATTTTTAGTACAGGACCCTATACTGACAATCTTCCTCAATAGTTTTTATTATCATCTTAAATATTTTTTATGAATGTATTACTCTAGGATTTTTTTTTCAGAATTTTAGAGAGTATTATGTTATTTTGGTCTTTGTGTTGGTTTTGTTGAGAAAACAGATACTTCTTAATATTTTTTGAAATTAGCTTGTTTTAATTTTACTAGATACTTTAAGGGCTTTGTATTTGCCTTTGATTTCATTTATCCTATATAGTTTTCATTTGTATATTTCCTGTCTGGAGTTCACCTGGATATGTGGGTTGATGTCTTACATTAGCTTTGGAAAATTGTTGTCAATTATTTCTTCAAAGATTGTTTCGGGTCCTTCTCCTCTTTTACCCCTTTTCTCCCTGAGACTTGAGGCATATGCATATTGGCTCTCTCCAGGGTATTCCATATTTCTTCAATATTTTTACCATTCTTAGTTGTGACACTCTTTGTACCACTATTACTACTGCCACTAGGTCTCTTTGGATTTGATTGATGCATCTTTGGTTATATTTTATAGTTCTCTGCATTTTTGGTTTGTCTTTTCATTTTAGGTATGTATTTGACTTTTTAATGGAACATATTTGGATTTGAATTTTGATGAAATTCAAAATCTTTCCACCTTAGTATGGTGGTTTGACCTATGTGCATTAATAACAATAAATTATGAGATAGGTCGCATTTCTCCCATCCATTTTGTGCTTTTCTAATTGAGTTTATTTTTAACAGATAAATATTGTATGCATTTGTCATTTGTAACATGTCATTTTGAACTACATGTACATTGTGGAATGGCTAAACCAGGCTAATTAACATATGTATTAAATCATATACTTATAACTTTTTGTGGTGAAAACACTTATAATCTACTTCCTTAGCAAATTAAGAATATGTATATTGTTATCAACTATAATCACCATGTTGTACAATAGAAATCTTGCAATTACTCCTCCTATCTAACTGAAACTGTGTATTTTTTGACCAACACTTCCCCAATTACCTCCTCCCCAGATGTTCCTGGTAACCCCCATTCTACTGTCTACTTTTACAAGTTCAATATTTTTATAGATTCCACATATAAGTGAGTTCATAGGCATTTGTCTCTCTGTGCCAAGCTTTTTAAACTTTACGTAAAGTCCTCCATGCACATCCATGTTGTCACAAATAACAGAATTTTCTTCTTTTTAAGGCTGAATAACAATTGTTTGTGTGTATGATAAATTGTTATTGCCTTTTCTTTATCCTCTCATCTGTTAGAAAATGCTTAGGTTGATTTTAAATCACCTAAGGACATAGGAGTACAGATATTTCCTTGATATATTGATTTCATACTGAGATTGTTAAGAATACACGGTAGTTCTATTTTTAGTTTTTTGACAAGGCTCTATACTGCTTTGTGTAGGGGCTGTACTAACTTACTTCCTATCAACGGTGTACAAAGGGAACTTTTTTTTTCCACGTTCTTTTCATCATTATCTTTGTTCTTCTTGATACTAGCTATTCTAACAAGTGTGAGGTGATATCTCATTGAGATGTTTTATGTCCATTTCTCTGATGATGAGTGATGTTGAGCATTGTTTATGCAGCTGTGTGCCATTCCTATGTCTTCCTTTAAGCAATTTCTATTTTCAATTTTTTATAACAAATTAGTTTACCTCTTTTGACTTCAGCTAGAGTTTTGCTATCATTGATGAATTTTCATTTTTCTTGAGGTATTTAAAATGTGTACTAAATTAATTTCAAACACACTTGCTGGCACACACACATAAATTACACACATACAAAATGTCTCTGATAACAATGTCAAAGTTATAAAATAATACATTTAGTTTCTTCCCTTTATCATATTATTCATTCGGTTGCTATATTCAAATATGTAATTTCAAATATGAGGCATTAATAATTATAAGTTATTATATATTTGCTTTTTATAATATGATTCTTATATGCATTTTCATTATTATAGGAGTAATTTATTCTTGACATAATTTTATAATCTCACTGCCATTTTCTTTCGTTAGTGCTTTTCATCCTTGATCTCTTAAAAAACAAAATGAGATAGACTTCTGGTAGATTAAGTTTTGGTTAATTTTTTCAGGTGATTATATGCACGTTTTATTTTTTCCATGCTTACATATGTGATATAGTTATTTTTTTTTTCATTTTAAACATGGTTAAAAATTTTACCTTGTTAAAATTTTTATTTTACCCTGCTAAAATTTTTACTTTAAAGTATTTTTTTTAAGGTTCTATAACTTCATTTTTTTTAAATCACTTAGAACAAATGTTAATTCCACATCAAAATCCATTATGAAAATCTCATCTGCTTTCCCTGTGTCTTGTTCAGTCACATTATATATTCTCAAAATAAGATATGTCTTGAAAAAGGCCAAATGTTATAGGTTTTGCTTGTTATTTACATAATAATACATTCATTAAGGGAAATTTTCTTCTATATCTTCTTGGATTATTGAATATTTCATCATACTCTAATTTTATTTTATTTTATTTTTATTAAATCATAGCTGTGTATAATAATGTGATCATGGGGCACCATACACTAGTTTTACAGACCATTTGACACATTTTCATCACACTGTACTCTAATTTTAGAACATTTATTCATACATAAATTTCTTCTTCAATCTGTTCCCCCTTTCTTTTTTGTGGCTGAGTTACCATTTTATCCTTGACAGTAAAATTACTTGAAGTTATAGGATGCTATTGTAATGTTACATGTGTACCAAGAAAAAGCACACAAAAAATAGTTAATAGAAAACTTCATTGTATCTAGGGATGAAAGAAAGAAGCAGCATGGTGCAGTAGGTGGAAACATTGAGAAGCTAGGAACCCAGTCCATCCTTTACAATCTATGACCTCAGACAGTTATTTAAGTTTTCTTTCTTTTTCTTTTCTTTTTTCTTTTTTTTTTTTTATATAGAGGCTCACTATGTCACCCTCAGTAGAATACCGTGGCATCATAGCTCACAGCAACCTCCAACTCTTGGGCTTAAGAGATTCTTTCTCTTTTTTCTTTCTTTCTTTTTAGAGACAGAGCCTCATTTCGTCACTCTTGGTAGAGTGCAGTGGCATCACAGCTCACAGCAACCTCCAACTCCTGGGCTTAGGCGATTCTCTTGCCTCAGCCTCCGGAGTAGCTGGGACTACAGGCGCCCGCCACAACACCTAGCTATTTTTTGTTGCAGTTTGGCCGAGGCCGGGTTTGAACCTGTCACCCTAAGTATATGAGGCCAGCGCCCCACTCACTGAGACACAGATGCCGCCCGACTTAAGCTTTCTATATCTCTGTTTATCAACCATCAGTGGAGATAATAGAAATACCTGCCAAACAGAAAAAAAACTGTTCAGGTTAATCTTTGAAGAATAAATATAAAGATCAGTATATATGTTATTCCATCAAGAAAGACACCATTTTTTCCTTATTGAAAATTTTTTGCTTGCTAGATTGATTTTATGCTGAATAAAGTCAACTGTGATTGCATTTTACACTATACTTGTTTTGCTATGTCTAAAAATGCTGATACACAAATAAGAAGAATCTCCTTTAATTTATAATGAATTTATAAATTTTTTGGATTAATATAAGGGTACATAAGCTAAGTTACATTGTGTGTATTTGTTAAGGAATTCCCAGTTGTGTTTGAGTCCTTCTCCCAGTGTATCATAAAATTTATTTTAAGATATTATAAAATAATTACTTAAAGCCATGAAAGTGATTGTAACTCAAATACACATTAAGTGACATGAGTGACACAGTAGCAAACTTTAGTTTTATCTGCCTAATATTTTTTTAGTCCTATTTTATTGTGTCAAATATAACAGAAAATGTTATTGATGTCACTCGCAAACATTATGTAAAACAGACCCTGAAAACACTCTGCTTTATTTTCCTTCCTTCCTTCCTTCCTTCCTTCCTTCCTTCCTTCCTTCCTTCCTTCCTTCTTGCTTTTTCTTTCTTTCTTTCCAGCTTTTGGCTGGGGCTGCCAGTGCCCTACTCTTTTGAGCCACAGGCACCACCCCACTCTGCCCTCTTTCTGCATTTAAAAAAAAAAAAAAAAAAAAATATATATATATATATATATATATATATATATATATACATATTTCCTAGGAAATACTTTCTAGAAAAGGCTAATTGGGATGCTCATTTATTAGTTTTTATTATTTGCATCAATAAAAATATAATATATAGTGGATATAACCATAAAATCTTTTGAGTTTTCTGAAAGGCAAAGGTCATTTCTATATGACAATAGAAACCTGAATTTTAGTTTCTATGAAGACTTGATCTAAATACTGTATCTTAGCTGGACTCCTGCAGATTTTCGTTGACACACACTTATGTTTTCAAATGCAGCAGAGTACTTTTAAATTCAATACCTGATGAAAACGTTAATGTCAGAAGGCTCACAATTTCAATTGACAAAGATCCCTTTGAAAAGGTCAAGAGTTAAAATTTCATAATGCCTCTTAGATAAAAGAGGATGAGAGATACCGACTCATTCAAATAGAAAATAGGCATCGATAAATGCCAGGCAGAAAAGCTCAAAATGGACATAATATACTGTTCCAAAAAGGGGGGGGGGAGGTTAATTAGACTAATTAGACTAAAATTATCAAGACAATGAATGTTGGAAGGATTTTAACCAGTGAGATTTAGATTTTCCAAGTTGCAAATTTTGAAGGGAGAGTGGTAACTGGACTGGGACGCTCTTTGTTAGCTGTGTAGTTAGTAATTTTCTTCTTTAATGGGAAAGCTTAATCAGTGGTTAGGATAGTGTACGGCAAATTGTGCATCTTTTAAACAAGTCTTTCACTTTGTACAGACTTCTTCCAAACACTTAAAAAAAAAAAAATTTCTAAAATTCCTTTTCTTCTTGTGCTATTAATTCTAGACTCTAAGTATAAACAATGCAGAATAGTTCTAGATTTATTTGAAAAATTTTATTTAGAAATCTATTAAAAATAAATGTTATCAAGGGAATAATGCTGAGCTTAAAAGATTAAACGAATTTACATAAAATGCCCACCAAATAATACTGTATAATTCACTGGGATAAAATTTTTCAATATAAATAATGGTTTTATTGATCTGTTTATTTTTTGAAAATTTCCTACACAATTTGTTGACTTTGAGGTAGATAGCATGTGTTATGCATGTAACAGATTCTCAAAATTTTAAAAATTGTATATATTTATGATGTACAATGTGATGTTTTGATATGCACATATATACTGCATACAGTGTGTACACTGTAAAATAATTACCACAATTATACTAATTAACATGCCTATCACCTAACATAGTTGCTGTTTTTCTGTGGCAAAAACACTTGAAATCTACTCTCTTAGAAAAATTTAAATGTCCAATGTACTTAAGTGATTTAAATGTTTTCTTTTCTCTTTAAATTGACAGCTCACCTCTTCTCCCTACAATTGCATCAATCCTTGAAGATAAACTATTTTATTATAAAAACTGAAAAAGAATAATTGACTTTAATGAAAATAGCAATATCTTTAAAATAGATAAATCGTCTTTTGTCTTATTTAATTCCAAATGGAAAATAAAACAAGAAGACATACATGGAGAAAGGGTGTTGGTGATTGGCACTGTTTAGTATGATACTTATTTTTTATATTAATTCAATCCTACTTGTCATATTGCTCCCCTGAGTAATCCAAAGTCTCAACCTTTCTAATGATTGAAAAAGCAAATGTCTTCATGAAATAGATATCCAAAAAGAAGTCACCTCGTTCAGATTTGCATTTTTGAGATGCTACTTATTTTAAATAAAAAATATTTTAATAATTACAAGTACATTTCTCTTTAATTCTGATTTATAATTCTCTTTTTCCATCATTGAGGGTATATCACCTTAAAAATAATTTTTCTAAAAACGTTTCTAAACCTTGGAAAAATTATGTTAGAAATTAAAGCAAAACTGAGGTTAAAATTCTTTTTTTTTAATTTGTTTATTTTTATTGTTAAATCATAGCTGTGTACATTAGTGCAATCAAGGGGTACAATGTGCTGCTTTCATATACAATCTGAAGTATTCTCATCAAACTGTTCAGCGTAGCCTTCATGGCATTTTCTT
>CAUYPK010115498.1:0-11681 GCA_963574355.1 Loris lydekkerianus | reverse complement strand
TGTTAGATGCCCCGCAGGTGTAATTCCACATTTTTTTATTTCTGATCTCAAAATTTTTAAAATGATCAATAGATGTAGTTTTAATTAAACATTAAAAAGTAAGCCCAGATTGCCCATACATTAGATTTCTGTTGTGAGTATGTGGTCAATTGGATGGTAACTCTTTTTCCCCAAAAAAGAGTGATCCCAGGACCATAAATCTCCATTGAATCTCTCAAGGTTTAATTAGTGAGGTGGGATTGCAGTGCCTGTGTTATTACAATAATAAATGAGCTATGCTCTGAATCTAGCCTAGGTCTTGTATCCCTACAGGGAATTGCTACTCTCCTTAGTTCCCTCTCAAAACTGCTCCTTATTTTATATTCTATCTGTGTAGCTTATGGGCATTGGCTTTCATTTCATTTTCTGTAAATATGCAACAATACATAAAAAGAAGGCCATGCATCCTACCTCCTCATTAATGGGGCATCTGCTACCCTTTCTCCTTCAATTATAAGTTTTATACTCTTCTCTCAGCATTTCAAATGTTTTTTATTTATAACACCTGAGATTTATCATGGAATCACATCAGAAATACTAGACCAGAAAGGACCATCCAAGAAGAAGTTGAGATCACCTACAATCTCAGGTATCCTCAAGTATTAAATGTGAATTATAATGTGTTTAAAGCATGAGTCACAAATCCTGCATATAGAAATGTCCACATTTTCAAAATTTTTGTAAGGAAAAGCAATGTGGATGAACATATGGGTATAAACTTTCTGATCTGTTGCAGCTAAAAACTATAGTGTAATTCAAACATATCCCTAAACTTGACCCATCTCTAATTCATGATTATGTAGCTTTACAGAGGACTGAAATAAAATGCCTTTTCCAAATTTTAACTAGTTTTTCTGACAAGATATGACCATTTCAAGTAGGTTGGACGAAAATTATCCCTCATTTTAAAAGGTAATCTTTGGCAAACACTAATATGATTTTCTTCAGGTTGAATTTTACTGGTTAAAAATGCTCTCTAAAAGCCAGAGAAATGTAATGTTAAAACCATTCTATCTGTGCCTATTCATATTATAGTATAAAAAAGGCTTTGACTTTTATGCAAATGATTATTTATTTTAATAAGCTATATGAAGCCTCTTGAAGGGGGTTTGACACATATAAACTTGCTCATCATAACATCTCCAAGGCTAAATTCAGTGCCTGGATCATGTTGAATTTAATTAATTAATCTATTTATTTCTTGTGGTAAGAACACTTAACATGGGATCTACCCTCTAAACTTTTAAACACAGTTCAATGTTGTTTGCTATATAGCCTCAATGTTGTACAGCAGATCTCTAGGACTTACTTGTTTTTCATAACAAAAATGTTGTACTTATTGAACAGTTGACCAAGTGAATAAATATTTGATGTATTGGCATCAGAAAACCTATTCTTTTCTGAGTCCAGCCATAATGCCCTCCTTAGATCACAGCGTTAATACATGAAGCTAACTGGCTTCTGACAAACAAAGTCTTTCATAAACCTACAGACTTTAAGGTTCATGGAGACAGAAAGACCACAACATCCTAGAATCTTTCCACCCACTTGTGGATCATGGTTACTGCTCAGTAGAGCTTTGAATTGAGCTTCCGTGAAAGATTGTCAAGTTCAAGGATGTTGCAGTTTTACAATGAAAAGGGGAAATGAAATGTTCAGGAACACTGGGGAGTAGGAAGATTACTGTTAAATTCAGTTATTAAAATCTTGCCCTGAGCAAATGACATGAAATTGATGCCAAGCAAAACATGAATGGGTATTAATCAGAATGTGTATTTCTGAGAATTCTTTCTATTTAAATCAAAATTGAAAATAATTTAATCTGAATTACAAAATAAAATGCAGTCTTTAGGTGAAGTAACTCTATTTTATCAAAACGGGAATATACATGAAATTAAACTTGTATGAACACATTCAAAATACATGACATAGAATTTCACATAGGCCATATGTTAGCATTTTGGAATTTTTCACACATTAAGAGTGGCAATAGTTAATTGATATCTTCATCTTCCATTAATTCTCTCTTCCTCAACACTATTAAAGGCTAATAGTGTGTGTGAGTGCCTGTGTGTTTGTATGTGTGTGTGGAATAGAGAGAGAAGGAGAGAGAGAAAGATTTTAAGGAGTTGAAGATGAAGCAATTGTTTAAATTCTGTTTACAGTGATTTCTCTTATATGGCAGGAGGTAACAAAAGAAAGGGCAGAATGACTGAGAACACATACAGCATATTCGTAGCTATAGAGCTTTAACATAATATGGAAGAATTACTTTCAATCATTTTTAATAATACATACAAATATATGAATACATATAACACATTTTAAGAGATTATATAAAATAAGAAATAAAAAATAGGCTTTAAGCATCTGAGAAATAAATGTTACTGCCATATCAGTTTTCAGCCATAGCTTATTGATGTTTTTCAATATTGATATTGTTCGATTTTATTTTATTTTTTGATTAAGCAATACTACTACTAATAATGATGATGCAATGAAAGTAACATTCACGTTGTCAAATAAGAGTATGTCTATTATAGAATGTTTTGACTCTGAAATTTGGTATGGAGTCATCAGTTAACTTCTTATTTTTTTAAGACAACTTTTTTTGAGATTATTGTTCAATTTTAAATGTGCTCCTAACACGATGTCCTCTTTTCATTATCATTCTAGCAGTTAAGTATTGATTCTGCTATGCTCTTCCTTGACCCAAACCTCTCTTTCCCTCAAAGTGAATAAAGATACTTAGTTAGGAAGTATTTATGTTTCAGCATCTTCTTTAGACATGGCACTGTGTTAGGTTTTCAAGAGACATAGGTGATAAAAATGGGTAAAATGTGTCATCCCATGGATCTTACATTCTAGTGTGGAGATAATAAATAACTTCAAAAAATATGTTAAAGTGTATTAATTTATGGAGAAAATAAAATAGGATAAATAATATATCGCCATTTTATATTTGCTGGTCAGAATAGCAGAGAAGAGACCTGAGTGAATGGGAGAGATATGTCATGGAGTGTGCAAAGAATGAGTGTGTGAGAAGTGAGAACCGTGGTCTTTCCCTTTCAATGTGTGAGGCCATAGGTGTTTTGACTGATATATGTCATGTGTCCTCTCCTCCTTTATGTTACAGTCTCTTCTCATTATTTTAAAAAGGCCCTCAGTAAGTGGTCTAGTACTTAACTTTTTTCCATATAAAATGTTTATATTTATGGTATTATGTTTATGCTAATAATTTAACAAAGTATAAAAATATCTTTATCAAGACTAAATACCCATAGTTGGCTTTCTAGTTATACTAAATTTATTGGTCTGCTAGCAAAAGTAAGGGTAAAATAGGTTTCTCTCTCTTCTCCTGCTTCCTATCATCCAAATTTAGTTGATATTTCTATCTTACTGCCTTTTGTTTTACTATATCTTTGAATATGCTTCGTGCTTCACTACTTGTTTATCAACTTCGTTTTACTGATGCATAATACCATGAAGCAATTAGCATATTTTCCATCATTTTCTTTCTTTCTTTCTTTCTTTCTTTCTTTCTTTCTTTCTTTCTTTCTTTCTTTCTTTCTTTCTTTCTTTTTTTTTTTTTTTTTTTGACAGAATATAACTCTCAGGTAAAGTATCATGGCATCATTATAACTCACAGCAGCCTCAAACTCCTGGACTCAAGTAATTCTTCTGCCTCAGCCTCCCAAGTATCTGGGATTACAAGCACCACCTCATCTGTCTAGTTTTTCTATTTTTAGTGGACACAGGGTCTCAGTCTTGCTTAGGCTGGTCTCCAGCTCCTGAGGTCAAGTGATCCTCCCACCTGGCCCTCCCAGAATGCTAGGATTACGAGCATGAGCCACTGTGCCTGGCTTCAATCATTTTCTTAAAATTTCCTCCTAAATCCTGTTAATTCTCATTTTGTATCATTCTGTTGTCTGACAATTGCCTCTCCTTGAAAGTTTGTCAATTCTCTGCTTACTTGTGTTTCTGCCCTGTGATGTTCTCTCATGCCAAAATTACTTTATTGAGGATGTTTTCTTTGAAAATCGAATTCAAACAATGTGTCATGACTTAGTTCTGCTTTATGGCTACAATTTGGGGGTAAATTTATTTATCCTGCTAGAAAATTGGCTTCTTATTTTTATCTCTTTTATTTTTATAGTATTGTCACAAGGAAACTGCATTTTCCTACATTATTAAGACTTAATTTGCTTTTCCAGTTATTATGGAGAGGATTCCATGAGGCTGCAGGCACTGGGGAGGCTTTCCTGGTTTCTCAATGTCTGCTGCCTTGTTAGGAAGTGTGTGCATTCCTGCTGTCTTCTTCGCCGCCACTTCCTATCATCTCCTCACCACTGGCCTTGCCTGGGATGGTGAACCCTTCAGTACAGAAAAAGCTGCCCTGTTAGCCCCACATCCGCTCCCCAGGCTGTCTCCACATCCTTTGCTACATTAACCTTTGATTACTTCCTGTCTCTGTGTCTCTGTGAGTTGTGCGCCTCAGTCCACACTTACAGGAGGACCCTCTCCATGGGAAGATGTTTCCTGATACTTTTTGAGTGCTGATGCTACCACCAGTATCCTTGAATCTCATTTTTCTTCCTTGTGGAATCTCCAAATGTTGGTTTTCTGCACCAACTCTGATGAGTCCCAGTGTCTTCTTTCTTCCTTGCATCTGATCTGCAGTTGGTGGGTTTTCTTTCTTCTGATTTTATTGAAATTACCCCTTGTATGTTCTTTTATTATTCATTATTTTGAATGTTCGTTATACATATAAAGGATAAAAATAGAAAGATTAGGATTAGCTAAATAGCTAAAGGCTTATGCCAGAACACCAGACTTTTTTTTTTTTTTTTTTAAATTTCAGAACACTAAAGGGGTACAGTTATTTTTGCTACATGTATACATTGTATAATACTGAAGTTTTAGCTTTCAGCATGCCAATCACCAGGGCAGTGTCACTATATCCAGCAGGAAAATTTTCATTCTTCACCTCCCCCCACCCTCCCCTTTTTAGTCTCCAACATTCTTTACACCTCCTGGAGTCTGTGTGTACCTGTGTTACCTCCCACTTAGTGAGGGCATGTGCTGTTTGCTTTTCCATTCCTGAGATACTTATAGATAATGGTCTCTAGTTCCATTCAAGCTGCTGTGTTAACCAATTTGATGTGAGCATTCCAAATTGTATATAAAATCAGCACATTGTACCCCATAAATACATTAATGTACACAGATATGATTTAATAAAAAAATAAGAGAAAAAAAGACCCATTTCCTTCCTTTTTTGGCTGAGTAAGTTTTCTGTGGTATATACACCACTTTTTACTTACCCACTCATGAATCAATTCCATATCTACGGCTTCTGCACTTCTGGTGGGACTGCAAACAAGCACAACCCCTACGGAAAACAGTGTAGACATTGCTCAAAGGGCTAAAAGTAGAGCCACCATTAGATCCAGCCATCCCATCTACAGGGATTTTTTTCAAAGGAAAATAAATCATTTTATCAAAAAGACACTTGTGCTCAAACGCTTATCACAGCTCAAATCTCTCTTTTTATATTTAAAAAACTGTGATCTATTTGCCTCTGTGAGTAATAAGATGAATAATGAAAAGTTACAGCGATCTTCAGCAGGTTCTCACAGAGGTCCTGGCCAAAAATAATGGCAACTAGGAGGAAATAGTGGTGGAGAGGGATGAGGATATGCAGGTAGACACACGGACACACAACATGCACACGTGTATGTATGTAATTCATAGGAAATCACACTATTTTCTCAGTACATGATTAGTTGCTGGCATATCTGTTATGTAGGCTTTGAGTTCTAACTGTGCTCCATTCTTGACATTCCTTATTAGCAACACTAGTAATGAATACCACAGGGAAAAAACAAAGTCCTTTGAGGACCAAATTACTTTTTTCTTTCCTCTAAGAAATCCAAAAACAAAGGCTTTAATTTAATTCCTTGATCAAGAGGGAATTTTGTATATATTTTATCTCTACATTGCCTTAAAGAAAGAAAGTTTTAAATTTCAAAGCTTATAACCTTAAATAAATCTAAATGTACTTGCAGAAATAAGGCAGTACACCTTGAAATTAAATGGCGACATGTGTGTGTTCAAAAGCATCATAAGCTATAAGGAATCCATCATGATTTGAATATGAGATGCCTATAAATTTAATATTTGACTCTCTTAATTCTTGCTACTGAAAACACACAGAATCAAAACATCTGGTTTTATATTTTCTGTTTTTAAATATTTTTACTTAAAAAAATTTTATTTGTACAAATTTGTGGGGTGTATGTGCAATTTTGTTATTTGCATAGAGTGCATAGCGGTCAGGTCAGGGCTTTTAGGAGCTCCGTCACCCAAGTAACATACATAATATCCATTAAGTAATTTCTCAACTTCCTATGTGAGTCCTGAGTTAGCACAGGCTGCACTGATGCTTCATGCCCTGCTCCATCTCAAGGAATTCGCGTTTTCTCTGTGAACATTCACATGCAGCAAATTATATGTACCTGACACCAGTTTGCTGACTATGTGCAATTTGTCTTTGCCTTCTGTTTTACCTGTTTTTCTCATTAATTCTGATTTACCTTCTCATGTAATTTCACTTATACAAATACTACAGATATGCTATAATATGTGCAGGTTTCTTTTTTTTTTTATTAAATCATAGCTGCATACATTAATGTGATCATGGGGCACCACACACTGGTTTCATAGACCGTTTGACACATTTTCATCACACGGGTTAACATAGCCTTCCTGGCATTTTCTTAGTTATGGTGTTAAGACATTTACATTCTACGTTTACTAAGTTTCACATATATCCTTGTAAGATGCACTGCAGGTGTAATCCTACCAATCACCCTCCCTCTGCCCACCTCCCCCCTCCCTCCCCTCCCTTTCCCTCTTCCCCCTATTCTTGGATTATAACTGGGTTATAGCATTCATGTGAAAGCCATAAATTAGTTTCATAGTAGACCTGAGTACATTGGATACTTTTTCTCCCATTCTTGAGATACTTTACTAAGAAGAATATGTTCCATCCATCCATGTAAACATGAAAGAGGTAAAGTCTCCATCTTTCTTTAAGGCTGCATGATATTCCATGGTGTTGCAGGTTTCATTTCTATTCATTTGACAACTTATTTTGAGTTAGCATTAGTCAATATTACTTTGGTAATAGCTTTAGAATGTTGGTCAAGATTTATAAAAATTTAAAGTAAAATATTTGTGTAGAAAAGAACACTAGGTCCATTGCTTTACTGAATAAATAGATCATTATGGCATACAGATATATTAATGTAAAAATGAGCAAAGTACAAAAATAAGCAAAGAAAGAATGAATAAATATAAATAAAAATAAATAAAACTAATATGGATGCAATTATTTTGTCACTTGAATGAGATATGGTTAAATGAAAATAGAAGAGGGTGGCATTTTCTGCCCATGGATGTGTGCTGACGTCTTTGCAACACAGCCAAGGGATAGATGAGGAAGATGATCACGCAACTGTGGATTACCAGTGTTTATCTTGTTACTTTCTTTCCCCAAAATATTAATCATTTTAGGAACCAAATCTTCAGGAAAATGGAGGAAACCAGCAACAACAGCTCTGAAAATGGATTTCTTCTTCTAGGATTTTCAGACCAGCCCCAGCTGGAGAGGTTCCTTTTTGTCATCATTTTGCATTTTTACATCTTAAACCTTTTGGGAAACACTTCCATCATATTGGTATCTTATCTGGACCCCAAACTCCACACTCCGATGTATTTCTTCCTGAGCAACCTCTCCTGTGTGGACATCTGCTTCACCACCAGTGTTGCCCCACAGCTGCTGGTCACCATGAATAAGAAAGACAAGACCATGAGTTATGGTGGATGTGTGGCCCAGCTCTATGTGGCCATGGGCTTAGGCTCATGTGAGTGCATTCTCCTGGCAGTCATGGCTTATGACCGCTATGCTGCTGTCTGCTGGCCACTGCACTACACAACCATCATGTACCCCAGGCTCTGTGCATCCCTGGCCAGTATGGCATGGCTCAGTGGCCTCGTTACCTCCCTAATTCAGTGCTCCCTTACTGTACAGCTGCCCCTTTGTGGTCATCGCAAACTGGACCACATTTTCTGTGAGGTGCCAGTACTCATTAAACTGGCCTGTGTGGACACAACTTTTAATGAGGCAGAACTCTTTGTGGCCAGTGTAGTCTTTCTCATTGTCCCTGTGTCACTCATCTTGGTCTCCTATGGCCTTATAACCCGAGCTGTGCTGAGGATCAACTCAGCTGCAGGGCGCCAGAAGGTTTTCGGGACCTGCTCCTCTCACCTGGTGGTTGTCATCATTTTCTATGGGACTATCATCTTCATGTACCTTCAGCCATCCAAAAGTAGCTCCAAAACTCAGGGAAAGTTTGTTTCTCTTTTCTACACCATAGTTACCCCACTTTTAAATCCCATCATCTATACTCTGAGAAACAAAGATGTAAAAGGGGCCTTGAGGGTGCTGATTACAAGAAAAGCTCTTGGGCCACGACCAAGGGATTGATGAAAGTCCTGGAACTCTATAAGAAGCTAAACATCTCAAGGCACAAGGACATTTCATTCTTCCCAAATCCCTTCTCACAAATCTCACAGTTCTATGCTCTATCTACAGAAATCCTTTATTCTTCTCCTATCATGCGATTAACGTTCCTGTATTCATTACTTTTGTTTAGCCTGCTGGTCTGCCTGGTGAACTTCTCCTTATTCTTAAAATGTCAGCTGAAATTTTACCTGCACTTTCCAGGTGTATTGAAACACCATCCTTCTCACCTCTGTGCAACATTATTTGTCTCATAATGCATGTTTTCACAGTACACTATACATACTGCTATTTCTACATTTCACATGTATTTTTTACATATATATATATATGTAAAATATATATATATATATATATATGAATAGACAAAGCAATTTACATATAATTGGCTGTGAAAAAATATATGATTGTTTTCCCATAATTTGTCAGTTGTAACCTGAGAATTGACCCATTTTACTGTATTAGATTATTTACAACATGAGAAACACAAAGATAATTAAAAGTCATGATAACTTGGTTTCGTGGAATTGTGAAATTCAAGTAAAGACTATAACATTTTACTAAAGAAATCAATAAGCAAGCTTGTACATTAATTCACGTATTATTTAGGTAATTTCTTCTTTTTATTGAGGTGTTTAAATGTTGAGTGAAAGTGCCATATGCTAAAATGTAAGTGTTTTACCATATTTGTAAATAATTCACAAGATCTGCCATAAAGTAATTACTTCTGGTTTTGACCTATGAAGATGAGTTTCCTATGTAATTTCATATCTTAAAATATGATATTTGAAGCTCACATGCAATCTCATGTTAATTATTGTAGTTATATATTTGGTTTCCCAAACAGGAAAATAATTGTATTCTTAAATTTGATCAAAATCTTTATTCTTGATTCATTTCTCTCTCTTGATCTTTGCCTTTCTGTCTCAGTCTCCATCTCTCTTCCTCTCCCCAGAAGGACTCAATTTCATCAATTTGTCAGTGTCAAGTATTTTAGGACTATGCAGTTACCAAAAAAAAAAAAAAAAAAAAAAAAAAGAGAGAGAGAGATTCAGTCTACAATCTTCATTTTACTTCATCTTCTTAAGGATACCCATAATGAAAAAAAAGAAAGCATGAAAATATCAATGGATAGGAAGAGTAAAATGCAGACAGAGTCAGAAAGTATAAATTTCGATTGATTTGGACTTCTGATGACAGAAAGTAAAACTGATGTTAGTCTGTAATTTATCTTTGTGTCATAGTATTTTAGTCTGCCTACAAACATTATGCATAAAGTTTGGATTTGTCTCTACTGACAAAGCTTATATTGAAGACAAAATGTCTACACACAGAAGAAAAAAGCATAAAGATAATTCACTAAATGATTCAAGAGTGCTCCTCCAAATATATCATGTTCCATTTATAACTCTTAAATATGTTTTTTGGCAAATAAAGTAATAAATATGAAATTCAACAGAAACAAGAGGGATATAAGGCTGGTTAAATTTGTCTTCTAAAATACTCTCATGTAAATTCCTCTCCTTCAGTATTGGAAAGCATTGAGAACTGAATAGAACACGTTAAAGAATAAATTATTTTATTTATAATATTTCTAAATGCTTTATTTTGTTATAAAAAAATATGCCATAGGAAAGAAAGCACCTATGTCAGCATCTAAATCAAAATAAATGGCATATGCTCTCCAGGAGTGAAGTAACAATATTAACACAATATGTAGAAAAACTACTATAAAAGAGGTAACAATTCAAAAGTCAAAACTCAAACTAATTTAAGGTAATGTGGAATAGAATTCTCATTACAAAATTAAACTATTACCATGCACAACAAGTTATATGAAAACATAATTTAGAACAAAAGTAGAGATAGAATAAGTAAAGATGTTCATTTTGACAATAAAGAGATCATAGTTATTGTCTCCAGAAAAAAACAGAAAATGAGAGATGAGCAGTAGATATGTTTAAACCAAACTAGGAAACAACAAACAACAACAACAACAAAAGACTTGAGTGTAAATGAAAAAGGAAACACGTTTGAAAACCGTTACTATTTCTGCATTTAGAGTTTTTCTATAATGATATGTTTATACTGCTTCTCTGCTTCTGCAATTATTAAGTATATGTAATTTCATACTTTCCCTTTTTATTTACATTATTATGAGCATTTCTCTTATAACTGAATAAGCTCTAAAATATTTGAAGTTTATTAAAAACCTTTCTTACAACTGGATACTATGGGTATTTTATTTGTGTGTGTGTGTTTTTTTTTAAATAACTGCATTGAGTATACATTTACATTTGTGGCATTTGTTCATTATATATTTTTAGAATATTTTCTAAATATACCTGGTAATTAAAAACAGAAAAACATATGTCAATTTACCCACATTATAAATCTTATTTGTGAAACATTTTCCCATAGTTTACCCCTACCTAGGAAAAGGATGGTCTGGCTCAGTTATAATATATGTATGACCCATTCAATACTGCAGCCATGTATAAACTATACAATGAAAATGGTGAAATGCATATATAGTTCCACTACCCTTAGAACAACACAAAACAAAAAATAGGTTTATTTTTCGAGAACTAATAAAATAACCAACAGGAAGAAAGTTATTCCCTCTGCATAGTATAAATATTCATGAATTCAAGGGTAACAGAAAGCACAGAGGATCAGATCCCAGAGAAGAAAAATGGAAGGAACTCACATCCTAAACCCTCACCCAAATGGTCAGTCAGCAAAAGGGACAGACACACTTGGGACCTTTAAGCTCCTAGGCACAAAGAGAGGCTTTATAAATGGGTTCATTCAGGATGAGGAAAATTATCTCCTACTCCTTATATGTGCGAAGAAACAGTCATCAGTCATTTCAGCCTTTCCTGCAGGGGATAAAGCAAAGCTTTTTTTTTTTTTTCCTTTTTATAAAAATTAATGCAATCATGGTAATCATGGTGCACCATACACTGGTTTTATAAACAGTTTGACACATTTTCATCACACTGGTTAACATAGCCTTCCTGGCATTTTCTTAGTTATTGTGTTAAGACAATTA
>CAUYPK010115497.1:0-23765 GCA_963574355.1 Loris lydekkerianus | reverse complement strand
TTTAGGAGATTAAAAGTCAATGACCACCCTCTTCTGGCTTGAAAAGTTTCAGCGGAGAGATCTGCAGCCATTCTAATATTCTTCCCTTTGTAGGTAATGGATTTCTTACGTTTGGCTGCTTTCATAATATTCTCCTTCATATTAACTTTAGCGAAGTTAATTATGATATGTCTGGGGGATGTCTTATTCGGAGTGAGTCATGCTGGGGTTCTGAACCTGTCTGCTACCTGAATTTCAGAATCTCTTGGCATGTCTGGAAAATTCTCTTTCATAATTTCATGGAGAAAGGCCTCTGTGCCTTGCGAGGCCACTTCATCATTTTCAGGGATTCTAATGAGGCAGATATTGGCCTTCTTCAAATTATCCCAGAGCTCTGTGAGAGAATGATCCATTTTTGCTCTCCATTTCTCTTCATCTTTGAGAGTTTGAGAGCGTTCAAAAGCTTTGTCTTCAATGTCAGAAATCCTTTCTTCTGCTTGCTCCACTCTGTTACTGAGGGCTTCTACTGTATTTTTCAGATCTTTGAGGGCTGCAAATTCTTGCTTCAGTGTGTCATAATCTTTGGTGGTTTTGTCTTGAAATTTGTTAAATTCTTGAGACAACTTTTGAATTTCTCTTCGAATTTCTAATTCCGACTTTTGATTTGCTCCTCAAATTTCTAATTCCAAATTTTCCTCCATTCTATTAATCTTGTTTGCAATCCAAATTCTGAATTCAATTTCTGAAATCTTGGGCAGCTGTTTATGAATGGGATCTTCAGTTACATCTGCCATATCTTTCCTGGGGGGGTGATCTGTTCTGGTGATTCATGTTACCAGAGTTTTTCCACTGATTCTACCCCATGCTTATTTTACACCATTTGATTTTTTCCCCTGGAGCTTTGTTGAGGACCCATACAGTGCTATGGCCTGAGAAACTGGGGACCTGTTTGGTGTAGTGGGGCTAAGTGGTTCTGTCTTGTTTTCAGCTGGTCTCTGTTCAACCATAGGGAAACAGCTACTCTGGGTTGAAGTCTCAGCTGTGGAGAAATATCAGCAATTAAGTCACCCCTTCCCCCACAGGCAACAATTGAAAAAAGGAAAATCAAACCTTCCCACAACCACACACCCAGGACACCACTTGAATAGTCCTCAGGCAATTGGCTCAGTTCAAAAGGTCCAAATCAATTGTCTCATTCAGCACCTGTCTCAGGTGGGAGAGTTTAAAAGGTCTCTGGCAACTGGATTGCAGGGGTCTGGTGACAACTCAGATATGACTTTCTCTGGTGCTCCGTGAAGTCAGGAGGACCCACCCAGCAAATAGATTAGTCTGGGAAGGTAATGCCTCCTTACCCACCTTGCACCTCTGTCATACCCAGTCAATCATAGCCCCGCAGGGCTGTGACCCAGTTGCCTCCAGTGAGCAGATACTCCAGGGGTTTGCACCTGCCTGAATAACAAGGAAATCTATATCTGCTCAGACAAGCTGATGCTCTCTGCCTCTATCCAGCAGGGGGAGGTGAGGCCTGACAACCTCAGGCACTTGATGGAGACTTGGGGATGTTCACTCAGTGCCAGACCCGCCCCTGATTGATGTTACTAACAGAACAGAACAGAACAACTATGGTGGAATTTGTTTCTGTCCTTGCTAAGTTCTGCAGAAGAGAAGATGTTTTGAGTTTCAGAGCCTCGCCTCAGGCCCTATCTTTGCTCCTGCAGGTTTGTATTCAGTTAGCTGTTAGTTCTAGCCTCCTGCTTTCCTTTGTCTATAGGCTGACAATCCCCTGAGGGCCGGGTGCATCTTAGGCTCAGTAAAGCGGTCCTGTGGGTCAGCCCCACCCTGGGAATTTCTCAGCTCTGCGCATGCATTTTCTAGGCCAGTGCCACCTCAGGTAAACCCTTTACTCATGGGGCCTGCATTTCCATCCCAGGTTTGTTCCAAGGTAGTTGCCACCTGAGAAGATGCCCGGCCTCCTCTGCTTGCCCAGGGAGACAGGGGTGTGGCTTCAGAATATCCGGGAGTGAGCCCTATTATTGCCAAAAAATGACTGCTGCTCTGCACCTCAGGGCATCGCTGTTCTGGTGTGGTTCCCTCTCAGCTGACCATCCTCTCCTCACTCCAGTCCCGCAGAATCAGTACTGACCAGCTGTAGTCTAGGCCCTGTCCACACGCCTCGAGAAATCACCAAAGAATCTGGACTCCTGGGGGACAGGCCTCCAGACCTCAGAGTGAGAGTGGAGGGGAAGGCTGGGAGCTCAGAATTGCAGGTAGAGAATATATACAGTTCTATACAATTTTGTGCCTGGCAGAGGAATGCCGTGGTACCCTAGTAGGGGAGATAAGTCCAGTTTTTAGAGGGTCTCTCCTGTGGAGTGTTGGGAGGACCTTTGAACTCTGCTCATTTGTTTGTGGTGCACTCCAAGCTGTTCTCATGGGGGAGGGGACTCCCGTCCACTTGGTGATGGATTTTGTACCTTTTCTTTGTAGTCTTGGGGTCGCAGCTCGCCTCAGTGGAGTTGATGTGCGTTCTTCAATCTTCTCTCTTGGTGCAGCTCTCATCCACCAGGTTACTTGCTAAATTTCTGTCCTTTAACTCTCCTTCTGGATGGGAGCCTCTATCAGAAATAAAATTTTTTAAAACCTTGATAATACCTCAAGATTATATGTTTATAGGTGATTTAACTTTCTTCTTCATTTCTGTCTCTATTTTTCATAATTTTAGTAATGAGCAAAATAGTAGCTAGAGTTTATGAAGCTGTATGGTTTTACATTTTCTCAATTCATCTTCACAGCAATCCTAATGGTGAAGACTATTATAACGCTCATTATACACATAAGAGAAATTGGTGGCCAGGCGAGGTGGCTCACATCTGCGATCCTAGCTTTCTGGAAAGCCAATGCAGGTGGATCACTTGAGCTCAGGAATTGTAGAGCAGCCTGAGCAAGAGTGAGACCTCTTTTCTACTAAAAAAAAAATATGCATTGTGACAGTCACCTATAATCCCAGCTACTCAGGAGACTAAGACGAGGGGATCTCTTGAGCCCAAGAGTTTAAGATTGCTATGAGCTATGATGCCACTACATCTACCAAGGGAGAAAAAGTAAAACTCTGTCTCAGAAATTAAAAAAAAAAAAAAAAAAGGAGAAATGGGTAACATTTCATATCATACAGCTAATACTTGGCTGGATCAGAATTTGAATTTTGACTTCCCTGGCTATGAAGTGTATCTTTCTAATACAATAGTTGACCACCTCCCCACAGTGACCAACACCTTAAGTTGACCTAATTTGCACAGACCAGACATGCTCCACATATACATGTCAGCCCAGTCGGCCTAGTTCCTTATGTTGACCACCTCTGTATGGCAGTTTGTTACAGTCCTTTGGGTGGTCAATTTACAAAGGTTCTATTGTGTTTTTATAATCAGAGAAACTCAGAAGTGTTTTTGATAATTATTTGAAATGAACTGTTTAACATTGTTTGGGCTATTTGTGAATGCGTAGGTCAGAGTAAAAATGTATATTTTTTTACACTACTTCAAACAGGCTGGGTTAGAACAAATGATGGTAATTAGCCAGACAACAAAAACAAGGCTGGATAAAAATGTTTCAGGTAGGATTTGTAATGACTGTGGATACACTGGGTCAGTACTAAAGCCTCAAGGAAAACTGTGAGACATTTAATAGACTTGAAGATGTTGTGATGCAAAACTACAAGTCAGGAGGTTCGTGAGATTTTTCTGGTAGAAAAGGTATGGGTGAAAATAGCCTCACTGGGGGGAGGAGTAGAGACATTAAAAAAAAAAAAAAAAAAAAAAAAAAAAAAAGCTTTTATTGTGAAGTGTCAGAAACATGGGCCATGTATTTAAGTCCTAGCTCCCTGCATCTCTCTTCCCAGCCAAGTGTCCATAGGAAAACTAGTTACCCTCTCTGTACATCAATTTTTTCATTTGCAGAAAAGGAATAATCACCCTTGTCTTAGCAGTTTGGGCTGCTCTCACAAAATCAGGTAGCTTATTTTAAAAAGAAGTGTATTTCTCGCCATTGTGGAGCCTGGAAAGACCAGGATCAAGGCATGGGTAGATCTGGCATCTGGAGAGGGCTCATTTCCTGATTTATAGACAGCACCTTCTTGCTGAGTCTTCACTTGGGAGGAACAAGCAAGTTCCCCTTATCTCTTTCATGGGGGCACTAATCCCATCCATGACCTAATTGCTTCCCAAAAGTCCCAACCTCTTAATACCATCATTTTGGGAGTGAAGATTTCAACCTATGAATCTGTGGTATGGTACACAACCATTTAGACTTCATAGGGTTTTTTGAGGTTTAAATGAGATAATCTTTGTAATGCATTTAGCATTGTACCTGACACATAAGATACCGACTAATTTTAGCTATCACAACCATTCTCCTTAATGTTCTAGTTGTAAGAATGTATAATCAGTCTACTTTTGGTTACATTATTTCACCTTTCTGTTAAGGTGTGGTGTGATGATCATGGAAATGCCCTGATTTGTAGCATTTGAGATTTTTATGGTGTACATATTCCTTCAGTGACTGATTTCAAGCTACCAAAGATTTAACAACTGATTCTAGAAATTCCAGAATATTGAATAAAGCAGCTCTCACAAGATGGTGCAATCCTACTCCAATTGCCTCTGGAAATACCATCTTACTTCCTTTGCCAAGGTTTTCCCCTACCAAACATTCATGACCAATACTTTCCACATAATTTGATGGCCATGATTAAAATAATATATGGGCCCCTGGTTCAAAAATTGCTAAGAATTTTAAGGTACTAATTCAGGCCCACTTTGAGCATGAGAACTATGCAGTTACCCAGCTTGCACACTCATGAAGGTGACCTTGCTGATGACTCTTCTAATGCTCTAGCTCAGCTGTCTTCAAATTATTAAGTCTTTTAAGTGCTATAGCCTATGGATAGTTCTAAGAGGTTCAAGTTCTGTATCTCAATTTCCACTTTTCTAACATAAATTTGCCAGAGACTGCTCCTGTGATAGTAGAAGTCATCTTTTCTCAACCTCTTTTTCACAATCATTTTTCTCATTTCAAAACAAAGGCTCACCTCTTACCCACCCAGAATTTTACCGAAGTGTATGACAACCCAAAGGTGTTAAAACAAGGGGACAATTAGACAATTATCTTAATCAAGGTGCCATAAATATATGTATATACCCAGAGTCAACTCATTAAAAGACATATTTCTAAAGAATATTTGCTTTCTTTGTTTTATAAGGTTTTAAAATGCATCAAAAGGTTTTAAAATGCATCAAAATTTCTATTGTTTTCATTTAACTGCAAAGTTAAAGATACAAGAAAAAGATACAAGTTCTAGGAAAGAAATGAATGATGCAAAATTTTTGACTGGTCTAGAAGAAGCCATTCACCCATGTTTTTTAAATGGGTTAAATTCCACTGGATTATATTTTTCATTGGATTCACTAATAAAGTGATATGTCAGTTTCAGTTTTAATTGTCAATAATTATAAAATGCTAGTAACTATTTAGAATTAGTAGATACTTAAATTACAATAAAAATATTACTTGAATATTTTTTAAATGTTAAAAAATCAGTTATAGGTATGCAAGCAAAATGTTGAAGACTGGTGCATTGAAAAACTGATGAAGGGATGTATTATAGAGATGCACAGAAGCCATATAGAGAAGCAATAAATGGGGCATCCATCAACTGTACACAAACAGCATGAATCAAAGTGACCTTTTCCCAGAGCAGAAGGTCACATTTAACAAAGTTTCAAGAGATGAAAAAGGGCAGAAGGGTACCAGGACCTTTCAATGAATGGTCATCTCAGCCACTACAGAATTTTGAGGTATCCATCAGCTTGCGTACTTCATCTCATATTTCTCCATGAAAGACTGTCCTCACTCAAGGTTTCCAAGACTTCAGTTTGTAGCCTATCATCTTAATAAAGTTTTCTGTGTGCTTCCATCAGGGTGATTATTAGTTAATATTGTCACAGAAGTCAATTCATTTTTAAAATTTTAGATTTACCTGAGGAATTGTATCCCTAAAATAATATATTTGATGTGCTCATTATGCTTTTTCTAATAATAGTAAAATAATACAACATTTTTAATTTCAAATTAATATGAGGGTACAAATGTTCAGGTTACATTGTTTTCAATTCTAAGGTAAAGTTCAAATTGTAGTTAAGCCTTTCACCCAGGAGGCCAGCTGAACGCCCTCACATTGTGCACATTAGGTGAGATCCCCCCAGTTGCCCTCCGTCCTGTCCTCCTGCCAACCCTCCCTTCCTCCACCCTTCTCTCTTCTGCTCCTTGCTAGACTATGTTTGTGTTTTATCTTTCTAGTGGGAGTGCAGTTGTTTGTGTATTCGTTTCATATTAGTATTGAATACATTGGATATAAAATAATAAAACTTTTAAATTAAAACGTTTCACACTGTGCTGATTAAACTCACTCTGTGCACCTACTGCCAAACCTATTGGGCAGCAACATTTTGACTGAACCTGATGGTGGGCTAAGGCTTTGATCTTCTAAAAACTGGTAGACATAACCATTTTATTACTTAGGAAGGAATTGGGCTCTCTTTTCCACCTGAAGGATTTAAGTCTGGTTAAAGGGAATGTTCCACAGAGAATGTGTCTGGGTAAAGGGAATGCTCCACAGTGACCAAGAGTGTCATTTTCTCCTCCCTCAAAAAAGAAGAGAAATTATATTGTTTGCAAGCTTCACATGATTCATTTCATTTGCAGGCATACCTTGGCAAATGACCTCTTATAAAACTATTGGACCTCACATAACCAAAGCCAGTTGAACTTCAATAACACCAGAATAAGAACGGGAAAAAAAGGCTTTTAAACATTTCTTTATATATTTGGGTTTGACTCTCAATTAAAAAAAAAAAAATCCATATAGCCCAAAGTCTGGTAGTAGTTTTGGGTTTTTACAGTTAAAAAAAGAAAAAGAAAAGGAAAGAGAAAGAGAAAGGTAAGGAAGGTAATAAATAAATAGGAAATGGGAGATATGTTATATTTTATGACTTTGTGGAAAACTTATTAGAAATTATTGGGTCTAGATAGCTGTTTCTTTTCTCTTTTCTTTTTCTTTTTTTTTTTTTTTTTTTTTTTTTTTTTTGCAGTTTTTGCCTGGGGCTGGGTTTGAACCCACCACCTCCGACATGGAGCCAGCATCCTACTCCTTTGAGCCACCTGCACCACCCATAGATAGTTGTTTCTTTAGGTAGGTATTTCTTTACTATTTACTACTACTACATTCTCCAAATATCTTGTCAAAAAGAATTGAGACAGTTAGCTAAATTTTAAAAAGTATGTATCTATAAACAGAAATAGATAGATGATGATAGATAGATAGATAGATAGATAGATAGATAGATCTTGGAAATGGGGAAAGAAGAGTAACTGAAAATAAAATAAGGCCAGAATTTAATTCAATACATTTAATACATCCCATTAGATGAGGTATGCTTTAGCAGCCCAGTGGCTAATCAGTATATAAGAGAAAAATTCAGTCAGGGAAAATGTATGAGTGCCATAGAGGTCGTTGGTGCCAGAAAAGCCTCCACTTAAATTGCTGCTCTAACCAGCTGTGTGGCCTTGAGTGCAAGTCATTTAATCTTCTATGTCTTAGCTTCCTCTTCTATAAAATGTTAATGATGATGCAGCTCACAGAGCTATGAACTACATACCTTGACTCTCCAGTGGAACATTCAGCATTTAGCAAATATCTAATCACTTAGACAACTCACACTATCCAGAGAATGAAAAACAAAACCAGTTTGCTCAGGACCAGCTAGCAAATAGTCAGCCTGCGAATACCAGCAGAACTTCTATGAAACTCAGTTAAAGAGAGGATAAAGATCCTGTACACTTTCTTTGGCAATACCAGAGGTCTGAATCAATTATGGTAAAAAAATAAAATAATTTGCCTATGGCCAGAATTTTGGCAGAGGTTTTGGACTTCAACATAGAGTATTTGGGTTTGGTTGTGTGTATGTGTGCATGCGTGCCTGTATGTATTATGCTAATGTTTTAACTTAGTTGTTGCTTGACTAAAAGTAATTCGTCTCTTCATGGATTTTCCCAGGTGGCTTTGACATTGACCTTCCTTTTTCTAACTTCTTTAAAAATAGTCTGGACTTCCTGGCCTTGCATTCCTCTCCCTACCTTGTTATACATTGATGGAGACTTTGATCTTTCTCTGGCAAAAAGGGCAGTTGGGTCCATTGGACAAGATTAGCATAATTTTAATGGATCAACCAGGACAAGTCCTGGATTCACTAACTAGATGGCAGATTTCCCCCACCTGACACCCCCCCTCAGGGGAATTAGAGACCATGCACGCCCAGCCCACTTTGGCTCAGCCACATCCTTGATCTCCGTATCTACCAGGACTCTAGTCAACACGGCTCATATTTTGTATTACCTCTGACACCCTCATTTGCTGAGAGGTGATGATTTTTCCACACCTCACCCCAGGGTGTATCTGCACACAGAGTAAACTCTTTTGAATTCATTAAAATAAATATGCCACTGGGGAGGGGGGGTTCTGTTAACTCTGCTCCCCATACCCACTGCCCCCCAAACCTCACACAAAACTAGATCCTATTCATATGGACACACCTAGCTGTCCCTAAAGGTCTGGAAACAATAAAGTCGTGTTTAACTCCCACAGGTGCCTGGTTTTACCTGCAGTGCAGTGATAGCCCCCACTGCCTCCCACATTAGCATCCTTCAGAGGCCATAAATGACACTGACTAGAAGCCAAATCACACTTTCCTACAGGAGCCCAAACTCCCATATTCCTCAGAAAACTGTATTAATTTTATTCAAAACAGATTTGAAATGCTCTAAAAAAGAAATGTTTAAAAATATGATCGGCAAAGTAGAAGTAGGCAACAATGAAATGTCCTTTACTTGGTAAATTAGTACTCCCTGGGAAAAAGGTACGTATTGGGGGGGGGAGAATTCCCTGGGGCAGAGAAGATAGCTGCATGACAGGAATTATTTTCCATTATCAGAGAAGTTAGAAAACAGTGGGTGAAACCCATTTAGCCAAGCTTTGGAGAAAGAAGCACTTCACATCAGTCAACAACAAGATTTGAACACCTGCCAAGCCGGCTCATACTTAGGGAAAACAGCATCAGCTTAAGACCAGGAGTTTTGAAATCAAGTTGGTCTGGGGATAATTTTCTGTGTTCTTCCTGGGTTGTTAACCTGGCTGTCCCATGTATGCGCTGCAAAACTTGGGGAATAACTTAATAACTTAAACTCAGTCTCTTCCTCTGTAAAATGGGACTAATTATATCTCTTCCTTAGGACTGCTGAGAGTTTACATATACTTATTAATGTGTATAGACCAGGGTAGGGCAACAATGATTTATAAGTGCCTATTGTGGTGTAGATGGTTATAGTAAAAAAAAAAAAAGTTGCTGCTCTCACAGAGCATAATCTAAAGAAGAAGAAAACAAATGTCTGCTCCTAATATAATGTGATATCTGCCCTAACTGAGACTGCTCTGGGAGCATAGAACAAGGGGCATTTTTCTGGTGGAGCCAGCACACAAATGCTGGCTGCCTGATCCCAGCGTCTTTCCTTTGCAGCACTATGTCCTGCGGGAGAGGTCCTTGGGTGTGGGAAGTCCTGATGGTCGGTCTGGCTCTCAACCTTGCATTCAATGAAGGAAAATTCCAAAATTGAATCTCAGCCACTTTCTGTGACCTTGCTGGACCCACGAAAACCAATCATACCTGTGCCCTTTTTAAAACCCAGAAGATTATTCCAAAGTAGATCCTTCCTCAAAGGACTTTGGCCCTGTCGCTTATTTTCTCAAGGACTTTTTGAATCTACATCACAGTCCTCCTGCTGCACAGCCAGTTTTCCATCCAAATCTTCCCATAAGGATAGAAATGTCAAAATCAATTTTCTTAAGAAGAAACAAAAATGACTTTTATTCCTAAAATGGTTTTTATACCAAAACTTATGAGAGTAAAAATACGTCTTAAGGGATAAAGTGGAAGGCTCATTTGAAGGATCATTTTAATCTGGACCAAAGAAAACCCTAGAGAAGTTAGTACAAAAAACTCCACTGGTCCCCAGGAGACAGACCAGACGCCTGAATTTTCTCACACTTTTAACAGCTACAGCTCTCCTGGAAAGTGCTGGTGGTATCTCACCACTGGTGTGTTGACAAAGTGATTTAGGCAGGAAAACTGAAACAGCTATAGTCATGGGCAGAGATTAGCTCAGTGATAGGTGAGGTATGCCCAGGTGCCAGAGACACCTGCAGAGGCCCAGTGCTCCATTAAGTTATCTGGAGCTCCGGTTTACAGGGAATGCTAAAATCTTACTGAACTCTATCTGAAACTACTACCCAGTTTAACAAAGATCGCTACTCAGGGCTCATTACAGAATGGCCAAAATTGAAACCAGTCCCTTTGCCACAAAAGAAGACAAAATTTTAAAGTAAAAATTAGAAAGATCTCACTCCCCCACCTGCCTCAACCCCCTGAAGTATTTATTAAACAGAATTTAAAGATTGTCACCTTGAAAGGATGTCAATTCCTGTCCCTGCCTGGGTCCCTGCTACCGTTCCCCATCTCAGTAGGTCCAGAAGTACAGATGACCATTACTGAGTCTGCAGGCATCACACACCATGAGGCTAGTTCAGGCAAATGATCAGGGCTGATAAACAGAAGTGATCCCAACTGAGGCGGAGCTCAGCAATGGGAATCCCGGGTCCATGACAGCCGAAGCCCTGGCAACCTGACCAGGAGCATCTGGGAATGCAGCTGGGGCTCAAGCTTAGGGACACAAGGAGGCAAGTTCCAGTCAGAAGGATGATGGCAGCAATGGCTCTAGAATCTCAATATAGAAAGGATGTAGAGGGACTGGTTTGTTTGGAAAGGAGCTAGGAAGCTGTATTTGTGCAATACTTTACATAGGATTGAAAAATGTCGATTATCCATGTCAAAAGAATGAGTGCTGTGCAGATTTGGGAGGACAGCTAATGCCTGTCAAAACACACCCTGCAGGCTCCCCAGTACTGTAGAGTCAAGTGTGTGGATTCAGAATTCTCTACAGTCGTCTCTAAGCAAAATAGTACATTTTGAAACCAGGACACACTGGAGGGACAGGCTCTGGCTGGGAGAATTCAGTTTCAGGTGTCTAGTCCCAGAAGGCAGGGAGACAGTGAGGGCACATTGTCACCACCTCAAGTAGAGTGTTACAGCTCAGCTGTTAGCAAAGGGACACACAGCATTGGTTAGCAGGCAGACTATGAGAATGTCTGGAAGAGGTAAGTCTTGCTGGGTCCGTTTCATTGCTTCCTGCCTCAAGCCCAGACCAGTCTGAAGGTGGGAGATCTGTGTGGCAGATGTGATGAGCTGGAGGGGCTGAGTCAGGGGAAGTGTAAAGGAGGTGGGGGTAGGGAGAACACCGAAATGAATCCTTGAATGTCCTGGGGACGGAGACAGGTCGCTCAATGTAGGGAAGGAACTTCCTTCCTTCTTTCATTACTTTCCTTCCTCTGTCTTCCCTCCCAGTCAACCGAGAGAGGCAGGATGAGCTCTCTCAAGGAAGAAGAAATAAAAACAGCCTTAAATTACTGGAGGTCATGTCCTGTTTGAAACAACAAGAGAAGAGAGCAGAGCGCTTCCCCTCCCCAGAACCCTCGCTGCCTGATCTCTGGCCAGTGGATTATATGAGTACCGTCTTCATCGCCTGGAGGCTGAGGGTGGAACCCACACATCTTGCTCACTCCTTTGAATAAACAGCTAACCACTTTCACATCAACCACCGAAAGCATGTTTTTTCTTTTACTGTGGACATTTCTGCAAGGTCTGCCCCTGAGAGCTGAGTTCAGATGGATAATCCAAAGAGGCGGTAGCCTGGGACCTTAGATCCTTGGCCCGTGTTCTTGCACATTCGCCTTAGCGCAGAAAGAGGAGGCTCCAGGCAGCCATGAAATCACTGGGGAGTGAACATTACTGTAGCTCCCCTTTTCTAACTCAAAGAGTTTAAGATTGATTGACAACCTCAGAAATATTCACCACTTTTTAATTTTCAGGTAAAAAATTTTTCACCTGAAAATTAATAAGTATTTTAAATGTTTTCAGAGTGTGTACCCTCTGAAGCCCACCCTTCTTCCGTCCATCTCGTGGGAAATTTTTATTAAACTCCCTGTGTTCTCCATAGGGAGGCAGGATGCCATGGCAGCAGAATATGCCGTTGCTAGCACTTAGATGTTTCAGGAAGCCACCCACATCTTAACAAGAAAGAATCAAGATTGAGCTTGGAGAGACAAAATGTAAAATCAGTACTTGGAAAAATAGGCCAAATCACCTTAAGAGTCAGAATTGCTCCCTAAATTTGTCAGTCATTTGCAGTGTTGGGAGGGGAGGTAGCAGAGCTGGTCAACCAGCAACAGGAATGTGGCAATGACCATGCTGTACGTCCAGGGGCAAAGGTGACCTCTACTGAGCACTTGACTCCTGGGATTCCAGTGACTTGCAGACCCCATGGCATGATAGGTACATCAGGCTGATTGTAGCAAGGGCATGAAACACACAGTTCATTTAACACACCAAGCAACCGCTGATGATAATTGGGATCCCTGTAGGCCAGTGGAGGGAGAGTGTGCCAGCCAAGGGTCAAGAGTTCCGTCTGGTCTCTTCAGCAGCTCTGGCTCGTAAAAATGAGCTTGGTTACTTAATTTACAAATGAGGTTGGTTAATGTGTCTGCCCTTCAGTGATTGAATCTGCTTAAAAAAAGTCATTGCCTGTGGTAGACAATCAACGTTTACTAAGGAAACAAATGAATAAAATTAGGCTTCTGAGCCCACAAGATTGAGGATTTGACGTTGAGCCATGGAAAATCCCTCTGGGCAATGCCTCTCTGTGAGCAGCTTGAGTGATACCCCATAGGTCTTTTCTGAGCCATTGCCTTTCGGTCAAACATACTTCTGCTTTTTCTAACATAGATGAAACCATCTTTTTGGGGGGGGGGCTTCCACATTTCAGAGAATAACATAAAATAGTACATAGCTACTAAATTGTGTGGCGCACAGGCAGGAAAGCAGAAACAGCTTTGAGATCTACATGGACAGAGAACTGGCCCAGTGCCCTTGATAGGGATAGAGATGGTGGGACCCAGGAAGAAGGTGAGAACAATTCTCACAGACAGTGGAGATTAAAGGAATAAGCAAATCTTGCAGGGTCTCAATTACCAGGCTGTTGTAAGTTTGTGAAGCAGAAAAGGGCCTCAGAACACTGACCTAGAGACAGTGCATAGGCTGGTCAGACAGGAGAGGGAACAAGAAGTGAAAGAACAACTAATAATCAACACAGATTATTATTTCCATATCTTGGAAAGTCTGTTGAACCTGTGCTAAATTGCCTGAGACCTGTCAAATTTTTGTCTTATTATATTTCCAATATAAGTTTTAAGATAATGAGGCAATATATTAAGTATGAGAAATACAGCTACAGGGGTTGAGGATATTGATGCTGGATACAGAGAGCACTGAACAGTGAAATGATGTCTCTATTACACAAATAATCACCAACCTGATGCCTTTTCATGAGTTCTCAGCTTGTCCAGGGAACTAAGTTTTATCCTTAGATTCTCAGCCTGGAAATTTCTGCAGTTTTTTTAAAGCCAACCCCAAAGAGTTACTTTACTTCCCAAGGACCACTAGAAGTGGCCACTTACTGGTAAAGTGGAAAGCCTTTTCTTTATTCCTAAATGAGCCAGTATGGTTTAGGGTAAAGGAAACTTTTCAAGAAGGTCAGAGTTCACGCAGCACCTGAGCAATTCTGATTTAGAGAACTCCTGAGAAAAGGACCAGCTATATGTGTGATTTTCCAGGCTTGGCCAATTTAGAGTAAATACATGAAAACAGTCTTATAATCATGATTCCAAATTTTCTGATTATGCCAGGACTAAAAACCTTCAGAATTTCAAATACTTACCATTTTTTCAAAATAACATAAGACCCTTTTTCAATTTAAAACAACTTTGGAGAACCATTGTCAGACAGTCTGCACTTAGGTAAACAATTCCAGTTCACCTCTAAGTAAAACAGTGACCTATTTTTAGAGACCAAGGGTTTCAGTGCTTTACCATTCCGGAAATAAACATCATCATCATTCTTTCTATTTCAATGAGTGCAGCTGTCTGGGTGGGGATGTAAACATCCCTTGGTCATGTTGTGAATCCAAACACAACAATGTCAGGCTGGTGTGTGAGAACCAGGAAGCAAAGCTGACTACAAATTACACAAGAACCAATTCTCATTATCTAATCTAAGTGAAGTAAGTCCTATAAGGGAGAAAATACCCTTGGCCTTCTTTTAGAAGTTAGTCCTTTTATTAATTCATGCTTCTATTAAAAGTGCAAAAATCCTGATGTAACTCTATGTTAATCATATTTTTTTATTTTCTATATTTCATGATATTTTGACATCTTGGTGGGGGGGCCCAACTGTGTTCTGTGGCTAGCTAATTTCCAAGATAGTGAACTAGCTTTATAACTCAACTTTCACATGCAAACCACCAAGTCTTGAGTCCATTTCTCCATCATCTAACTCTCACACACCAAGCCAACATTTCTGCTGTTTCAAATCAACCCAGGGTAAGGTATCAGACAATTAGGGGCAGTCCCTATGCACACTGGAATTATTCAAACTACCTAAGCCTAAACTGTCTCAAGTGGTTGTCTTGCCTTTCCTGAAAAAAAAAAAAAAAAAAAAAAAAAAAAGAAAGAAAGAAAGAAAGGCTCTGGCCTCTGCTCTTCCCTCCCTGCTTTCTGTCTCCTGACCAATACAGTTGCTTCCCCATGTATCTGAGTCCATTCAGGCTGCATAACAAAAATGTGATAGGCTCGGAGGCTTAACCACACTATTTGTCACAGGTCTGGAGGTGGAGAAGTCCAAGGTCAAGGTGCAGGCAGATTTAGTGTCTAGTGAGGATGGCTATCTTCTTGGTGTGTCTTCACATGGTGGAGAGAGAAGGGAAACGAGAGAAGAGAGAGAGACCTCTCTATTTTCTCTTCTTATAAGGTCCCTAACCCAGCATGAGAGCTTCACTGTCAGCCCCTCACCACCTCTCAAAGCCAACTACATTTCCAATATCATCACATTGGAGATTAGGGTTTCAACATATGAATTTTGGGCAAGACACAAACACTCAGTTCGCATCATTGTGTGGCCCTGCATAGTGGACATACTGCTTCCCTGGGAAATGCAAGTAATAATAGTCCTTCAAAGGCATTAGCCTCACATGAGTGTCGTCACTCAGTCACATCTGTTGTCAGTTAAAATCCTGTGGGTACAACCTCTGATACACTGGCACTCCTGAACACAGTCCTAAATGCAAACATGCAAAGTCCCTGTTCTTTCCATGTCCATCTTCCAGCCAGCCTGGCCCAGTCTCTATTCAGTTGAGTAAATGTGACATCTGACAGGAAAAAAAAATTATTTTCTCAACTTTACAGGATATCAGAAAAATCTTATTTCACAAGGAACCAGTATAATTGTGTCCTGCCTTTCCTCTTATGCTAACAAAAAGAGGGGCATTTCTGACATACAGCAGAGTGGTCCTAACTTCCCCACCCAGGATGCAGGCCCAGGCCCCCTTTGCCTCATTCTGGGACCACTGTGGTGACCTCTGAACTGACCTCCCAGACCCTGGTATAGGGGCAATCATCAAAGACCAGCAGGCCATGTCCAATCCACAAATGTGTCTTATTTGGCCATAAACTTATTTGGTTTAGATGGTTGTTTCATAGGAAATTAACCTTACTGATGGAAATGTGAGTTCCAACAAAGACCTCCCATAACCCCCAAACATAAACACAAAAAATTTAAGGTACATGGGCTGGCCAATACAACTCATAAAATAAAATAATAAAAAGAAGCTTTTGCTTCTAAGCTTTGAAAAAAAAAAAACATACATTAGCACCAGATGCCCTTCTGCCCTGGACCAGAGGAAAGGGAGGTGGGAAGAGAAGTGAGGGGGTAAGGGGTTACCTGAATGAGGACCAGGGTATTACCATAGTCCCAAACTGGAAAAATGTTTAAGGTGCTGCTGAAGGGGTGATTTTTGCTGATTTGAGATGAAGATTTTAAGAGAACTTTCTGAATCACACCACTCCCTCATACTTTATAATATAATAATGGCAACTTAAAAAAATCACAATTATACATATGCTAATGTAAAACTACTCCTAATACTCATCTTCTGTTGTTCAAAGAAACCAAACATCAGTCATTCCTTGCAAGCAATGTAATGTTTTGGTTCTTACCACTTTGTCTAACTGAAATTCTAATGACAGCAAAAGGCCAAATTAAAGAAACAAAAGGAGAATTGACAATGAATTGGAGGAAGGCATAGGAATCAATCACAACTCATGACAACACTTAATTATGTCTTCACAAAAGGTGCCATATATAACATTATATTTAAATCCATTTGAGCCATAATTTAAAAATCAGATTTCATAAGAAAATCAAGAGTCACAGCTTCTTTTAAAATTTGGAATCTTTGGTGGTGTGGGCCTATTGGGAGGTGACGCTGCCCCCGCCAGGACATGACCTCTCCAGTCCCCTAACTTCTGCTTATTTCAGGACCCTGAAGGCAAGTATCAGTAGCCTATCAGCCTTGTGCCTGCTTGGTTGACTGCCTCGTACCCCAGGCACTTCCTCTACCCTTGGTGGCATCACGCACCTGTAAAGAACCAGGGCCTTTGGAACCAGACCCTGCCCACCTTCACATTCTCAGCCTCCACAATGGTCACAGTGTTGAACTCAGCCAGCTTTGCTCACCTCCCTGTGTCTCAGTAGCCATATATGGAAAGGAAGTACCAATCTTGTGGGGTGTTTGTGAGGATAAATGATTTAAAAGCACTTAGACCAGTGTCTGACACAAAGTAAGAGCACAATTAGTGCCAGCTTTTAAAGTCCAGGTCTTTATTCAAAATTAAGACTTTATTCAAAAATTAGACTGAGAGGATCAAGTTTTTAAGAAAATTGAGAAAGAAGCTATTTCTTCATCAAATGAAGAAAACACACTCCCACGAGTTTAATAAGCAAACTTCCAGCCAGCTTCATGCAGTCACTGCCTGTCTGGAAGCTCCAAGTAGTGCTCTGTGACAGACCCCAGCTTCAGGCCCTCTCTTCCCTGGGTCACTGTGTGAACTCTTGCCAGGTTAATTTTTGAAGAGCAAAGTACTACTTATTTCCCTCCAAACCTTTCATGGCATCAGCATCCCTAGCCTGGCATCAAGGTCCTTTATGATCAGTAATCCCTTTACACTCCCCATATTCTTGTCAAATAAACCACCAAACTCTTCCCCAGGGAGCCACCAAACTCCTGCCCAGAGGAGCCACCAAACTACTATCTAGTGGACCAACCAAATACTTCCCCAGAGGGGCCACCAAACTCCTCCCCAGAGGAACCAGCAAACACATCCCACATACTGTGCTCACTGCCACCTCTGACCTAGTTCGTGATCACTATTGGCATTTTCTGATGTGGTTTTCCGGCACCACACACAGCAGGGTCATATCTAATTCATGAGGTTTAGTACAAAGGCCAATTTTTCATGAAAATGTCTTAATCTCTCTAGTTAAAAATCAGCTCTTCCTTTAGATTTCTCTAGCATTTTCTCTTCACCAGTTCACACTTTCTTCATTGAACTACAGTTATGTACATTTGTCTCTTTTTCCCAATAAACTGTAAAATTCTTGAGAAGATTCATTTTGTTAGTTTCCCTATTGTACCAATTCCAGTAAAATGCATTTATTGTGGATTAATTATGAAAATACAGGAAAATATCATCATTTTTTTCTTTTTAAAATATCATCACCAGATACATTCTGGGTTTGGGTACAACACAGGATCTACCAACAGTTGGAGATAGTCTCTCCCCACTTCTCAGTAAAGTGATGGCAGGTGAATCACGGGGTAGGAGTGGGGAGGAACGGAGACCACGTTGAAGACCAACCACATGCAAGTGACTGCCAGGAGCCATTTTAAGGGACTTCAAGACCAACAGAACTGGATATAGAAACACGTTCCTGGCCTACTAATGCAAGGCCACTTAAAGTAGAGTAAACCTGCCCACCTGGACAAAAGTGGGAAGATTTTATCCCTCCCATGAACTAATACCATATCATAAAATGCCAGTTACATGAAAGTGGAATCACCCTTATGTGATTTTTTTTTTTTTCTTTTCAGTTTTGGCCGGGGCTGGGCTTGAACCCCCCACCTCCAGCATATAGGGCCAGCACCCTACTCCTTTGAGCCATGGGCACCACCCCTTTTGTGATCTTTTTTAAAAGAATACTATGTACACATACCTTCATACTAGGTGATTCTGAAGTCTCTATAGAATGAGTGTTTGTCTAGAAAAAATTATATTGACACAGGAAAAGTAACAACATAAAGGGAATAAAACAACAACTATGGAATAAATTTAGAAAGATGTTAAGAAAATAACACCTCCCTCAAAAAAAAAAAAATATGGTAGAAAATATAGTAAAAAGTTGCAATAGTTAGGATAATGGAGTCTTTCCCCCTCTTGTACTGATTAGTATTTTCTAATTCTTCTAGAATTGATTTTGTAATAATGAAAAAGTAAATATTAGTATTAATTTTCAGTTTTTTAAATACAAAGACAAAAATGACATGAGATCCCATGTTGTCCATTAGAATGGTGGAATAGACCTTTTAACTAGCATCTGTACTTACCTAATATTTATTAAGCACTTACTATGTACTGAATAATGTGCTAAGTGATTTATTATTGCCTCATTAAGTCTTCATGTGAGCTCATTTATGCTGGAGAAACTGAGGTTCAACAAAATTAAATAGCTTGCTTCAGGCCGCAGAGGTAGATAAGAGATGATAGTGGCCAGCCCATGCAGACCTCTCTGATGCATTGCGTCAGCTCGGACCATTTGCAGCAGGTTAGGACACATTGTCAGGAGTTATGGATGGAACAGCAAGCCAGTGCAATCTTTCTAGAAAGCAATTTACAATACACACCAAGGGCTTCAAAAATGTCATGTTGTTTACACATAATATCTCTGGGAACGTATGCTGAGGGAATAGTCTGAGATCTGCTCTAAAATTTATGAACAGAATATTTACAGCATCATTAGATATTATAGTGAGAAAACTGAAACAACTATGTGGTATAAGCTAAAAAGGGAAATGATTAAATAAATTATAATGTTTTGATTTACTATGGTTTTTAATGAGATGGAAAAATCTTAAAATAACTATGCTATGAAAATATATTTTATATAGGGCGGCACCTATAGCTCACTGAGTAGGGCACCAGCCCCATATAACAAAGGTGGTGGGTTCAAGCCCAGCCCCAGCCAAACTGCAACAAAAAAATAGCCAGGCGTTGTGGCGGTCGCCTATAGTCCCAGCTACTTGGGAGGCTGAGGCAAGAGAATTGCTTAAGCCCAGGAGTTGGAGGTTGCTATGAGCTGTGACACAACAGCACACTACTGAGGCAAAGTTAGACTCTGACTCTAAAAAAAAAAAAAAAGGCCTAAGACAAAATGGCAGCTCCATGAGTGGAAGTGGTGGAAGTTGTTCATCTGCTTCTGGAGCTGTGAAGATGGGACACGTTCAGGTGAAGACTGCTGGGAGTAGGAGAGAGACAACTGGACAAGATGGCTGACTGAAGCCAGCTATCCACAGAGGCTCCCATCCAGAAGGAGAGTTAAAGGACAGAAATTTAGCAAGTAACCTGGTGGATTAGAGCTGCACCAAGAGAGAAGGTTGAAGAACGCACATCAACCCCACTGAGGCAAGCTACAAACCCAAGGATACAAACAAAAGGTACAAAATCCATCACCAAGTGGATGGGAGTCCCCTCCCCCCATGAGAACGGCTCAGAGTGTCCCACAAACAAATGAGCAGAGTTCAAAGGTCCTCCCAACACTCCACGGGAGAGACCCTCTAAAAACTGGATGTACCACCCCTACTAGGGTGCCACGGCATTCTCCTGCAAGGCATAAAACGATATAGAACTGTATATATTCTCTACCTGCAATACTGACCTCCCAGCACTCCCCTCCACTCTCACTCTGAACTCTGGATACCTGTCCCCCAGAAATCCAGTTTCTTGGATGATTTCTTGAGAGGTGTGGACAGGGCCTAGCTGGTCAGTGCTGATTCTGTGGCATGACAGTGAGGAGAGGATGGTCAGCTGAGAAGGAACCACAGTGGAGCAGCAGTGCCCTGAGGAGCAGAGCAGCGGCTGTTTTTTACAACAATAGGGCTCACTCCCGGATATTCCACACACCCCCTGTCTCCCTGGGCAACCAGAGGAAGCCAGGCATCTTCTCAAGTGGCAACCACCAGGAAATACAACTGGGATGGAAACACAGGCCCCATGACTAAAGGGTTTGCCTGAGGCGGTACCAGCCTGGGTGGAGGGTAGGAACTAGAAACACACGCACAGAGGCGGGAAGTTCCCAGGGTGGGGCTGACCCAGAGGACCACTTCACTGAGCCTAAGATACACCCGGCCCTCAGGGGATCGTCAGCCTATAGACAAAGGAAGGCAGGAGGCTAGAACTGACAGCTAACTGAATACAAACCTACAGTAGCAAAGACAGGGCCTGAGGCGCAGGCTCTGGGAACTCAAAACATCTTCTCTTCTGCAGGGGAATTTAGCAGGGACTGAAACAAATTCCCACAAAGTTGTTCTGTTCTGTCAGTAACATCAAACAGGGGCGGGGCTGGAACTGAGTGAACACCCCCCAGCCTCCATCAAGCACCCGAGGTTGTCAGGCTTAACCTCCCCCTGCTGGATAGAGGCAGAGCACAGCAGCCTGCCTGAGCAGAAATAGATTTCTTTGTGATTTAGGCAGGTGCAAACCCCTGGATTATCTGTTCACTAGAGGCAACTGGGTCACAGCCATGTGGGGTTATCAGTGACTGGGTGTGACAGAGGTGCAAGTTGGGGAAGGAGGCATCAACTTTCCCAGACAAATCTATTTGCTGGGTGGATCCTATGGGAGCACCGGAGCAAGCCATATCAGAGTTGTCACAAGAACCCTGCAATCCAGTTGCCAGAGACCTTTTAAACTCTCCCACCTGAGACAGGTGCTGAGACAATTGATTTGGACCTTTTGAACTGAGCCAATTGCCCGAGGACTATTCAAGTGGTTCCCTGGGTGTGTGGTTGTAGAAAGCTTTGATTTTCCTTTTCCAATTGTTGCCTGTGGGGGGCTGGGTGACTTAATTGCTGGTATTTCTCCACAGCTGAGACTTCAACCCAGAGTAACTGTTTCACTGGGGTCAAACAGAGACCAGCTGAAAACAAGACAGAACCACTTAGCCCCACTACACCAAATAGGTCCCCAGTTTCTCAGGCCATAGCACTGTACGGGTCCTCAACAAAGCTCCAGAAGAAAAATCAAATGATGTAAAACAATCATGAGGCAGAATCAGCAGAACCACTCTGATAACCTGAATAACAAGAATAGATCAACCCCCCGTCCCCCAAAGAAAGATATGGCAGATGTAACTGAAGATCCCATTCAATACAGCTGGCTGAAATGTCAGAAATTGAATTCACAATTTAGAGTGCAAACAAGATTAATAGAATGGAAGAAAATTTGGAATTAGAAATTCGAGGAGCAATTCAAAAGTTGGAATTAGAAATTTGAGGAGAAATTCAAAAGTTGTCTCAAGAATTTAACGAATTTAAAGACAAATCAACCAAGGATTTTGACACACTAAAGCAAGCACACTGACAGCCCTCAAAGATCTGAAAAATACAGTAGAATCCCTCAGTAACAGAGTGGAGCAAGCAAAAGAAAGGATTTCTGACACTGAAGACAAAGCCTTTGAACACTCCCAAACTCTCAAATAGGAAGAGAAATAAAGAGCAAAAATGGATCATTCTCTCAGAGAGCTCTGGGATAATTTGAAGAAGGCTAATATCCGCCTCATTGGAATCCCTGAAAGTGATGAAGTGGCCTCACAAGGCACAGAGGCCCTTCTCCATGAAATAATGAAAGAGAATTTGCCAGACATGCCAAGAGATTCTGAAATTCAGATAGCAGACAGTTTCAGAACCCCAGCATGACTCAATCCAAATAAGACATCCCCTAGGCATATCAAAATTAAATTCACTAAAGTTAATATGAAGGAGAAAATTCTTAGCAGCCAGACATAAGAAATCCATTACCTACAAAGGAAAGAATATTAGAATGACTGCAGATCTCTCTGCTGAAACTTCTCAAGCCAGAAGAGGGTGGTCATGGACTTTTAATCTCCTAAACCAAAATAACTTTCAACCACGGATCCTGTATCCATGTATCCATGAGTTTCACTTATGATGGAGAAATTAAATACTTTAATGATATTCATATGTTGAAGAAATTTGCCATAATCAAACCAGCTCTTCAAGATATTCTCAGACCGATCCTCCATAATGACCAGCCCAATCCTCTACCACAAAAGTAAACTCATTCAGAAACTTTTGATCAACCTCCAAATTCCACAGTGGCAAAAGGATTTAAAATGTCCACTGTACATTCGAAAAAGTTGATACCCAAAATTCTACCAGACTTATCAATATTCTCCATTAATGTGAATGGCTTAAACTGTCCTCTAAACAGGCACAGGTTCGCTGACTGGATACAAAAACTCAGGCCAGATATTTGCTGCATACAAAAGTCACATCTTACCTTAAAAGATAAATATAGACTCAGGGTGAAAGGATGGTCGTCCATATTTCAGGCAAATGGTAATCAGAAAAAAGCAGGTATTGCAATTCTATTTGCAGACACAATAGGCTTTAAACAAACAAAGGTAAGGAAGGATAAGAATGATCACTTCATATTTGTTAAGGATAATATTCAATATGATGAGATTTCAATTATTAATATTTATGCAGCCAACCAGAATGCACCCCAACTTATAAGAGAAACTGTAACAGACATGAGCAACTTGATTTCTAAAGCTCCATAATAGTTGGAGATTACAACAATCCTTTGCAGTGTTGGATAGATCCTCCAATAAGAAGCTGAGCAAAGAAATTTTAGATTTAAACCTAACCATCCAACATTTGGATTTAGTAGACATCTACAGAACATTTCATCCCAACAAAACTGAATACACATACTTCTAATTAGCCCAAGGAACATACTCCAAAATTGATCACATCTTAGGTCACAAGTCTAACCTCAATAAATTTAAAGGAATAGAAATGATTTCTGGCATCCTCTTGGACCACCATGGAATAAAAGTTGAGCTCAGTAACAACAGGAATCTGCATACTCATACAAAAACATGGAAGTTAAATAACCTTATGCTGAATGATAGCTGGGTCAGAGATGAGAGTAAAAATGAAACTGTCAAATTTTTGGAACAAAACGACAATGAAGACAGGAATTATCAGAACCTCTGGGATACCGCAAAGGCAGTCCAAAGAGGGAAATTTATAGCACTGCAAGCCTTCTTCAAGAGAACGGAAAGAGAGGAAGTTAACAACTTAATAGGACATCTCAAGCAACTGGAAAAGCAAGAACATTCCAACACCAAACCCAGTAGAAGAAAAGAAGTAACCAAAATTAGTGCAAAAATAAATGAAATTGAAAACAAAAGAATTATACAACAGATCAATAAATCCAAAAGATGGATTTTTGAAAAGGTCAATAAAATAGATAAACCTTTGGCTAACCTAACCAGGAAAAAAAGAGTAAAATCTCTAATGTCATCAATCAGAAA
>CAUYPK010115496.1:0-106341 GCA_963574355.1 Loris lydekkerianus | reverse complement strand
TAGTTTGATCAGGTCCCAGTAGTGTATTTTTGATACTGCTTCAATTGCCTGGGGAGTCCTCCTCATAAAATGTTCACCCAGGCCAATTCCTTCAAGAGTTTTCCCTGCACTTTCTTCAAGTATTTTTATAGTTTCATGTCTGAAGTTTAAATCTTTTATCCAGTGAGAGTCTATCTCACTCATTTGTGAGTTAATGGTGAAAGGTGTGGGTCTAGTTTCAATCTTCTACAGGTTGCCAGCCAGTTTACCCAGCACCATTTGTTAAATAGGGAATCTTTTCCCCACTGAGTGTTTTTAATTGGCTTGTCAAAGATCAAATAACGGTAAGTGGCTGGATTCATCTCTTTGTTCTCTATTTTGTTCCAGACATCTATTTCTCTGCTTTTGTGCCAGTACCATGCTTTGTTTCTTTGAGCATCCTAATACAGTACCACTCAATGTGGAGGAAAAAAAAAAACCTACAGGATGTCTTGATCATATCACCTTTATAACTTCAAGAAGACATGCATATGTAAAATTTTCTGCTGTTGAAAAAAGAGATTAGCAGTGTCTGAGCAACCAGTGCTTAGAAAGCTGGTTGCTCAGAGAAAAATTTTCTTTCTAGTTACTTGAAGATGAACAAAGGACCGTGAAACATAGGGCCTTTCCATTGCTGAGCTAAAGTAAGCTGCACTGGCTGTTATCAATTAGTTATTTTAAAATTTATAAGCAAAAGAGTAAACAATAAACAAGGTTATCGGTGACATTGAGCTTTGCTACAGACTACCACTGATACTCACATACCTGTGATATAATGTAAGTCAAGGGTTTCAGTTATATGGGAGAATCTGCTGTGGAAACATAAGTATATAATAAGTACCTTTAAAAGTTATTCTTACCTTTGGATGAAATCTCAAATTGAGATCAAGTTCTTAGAAGAAGAATTATATGGGAGAAACCATATTTTCATTGTAGACATTAAATTAGGACATATTCACTATCAAAAATAAATAAATTTCTAGGGTAATTAAGTGCTATTGTCCTAGAATACTGTCAACCTTAAATTTTCTTTGTAGGGAACAAAGTATAACTCGACAGTGTTCCAACATATCTGTATTTATCTTACAAGATCTTGTGGTTCAGCGAAAAATTCTCATGCTTGTGTCAGTTAAACCTTTTTAATTATAAGTACTCTTAACTTTGGAAACACCTGTTCTGAAGGCTCCCTTAATGCTTTCAGTTTAAAAAAAAAAAAAAGTATATATTAATAAAACTAATCTGATAACATGAAATATCATTTAATATGTTAACTATTTCTTAATATTTTGAAATTAATGAGTTTAAAAAATGTCTCAATAGTGACTTTAAAACATTTTTCTCATGTATGGTTTTTTAAAACTCTCTAGAAATGTGCATGTTTATAAAAATGCAATGCAACAAAACTTTTTTATGATAAAAAAAATTATACTCTGATCATATAGTGCATGATAATAAGGTTTTCCTGGGCTTAAGTCATAATAAAATATCATAGATAATCTTTGCAAAGAATCCATCAGTCACCGTTTAATAAGCCCTGAGCCCATTCATACATCCCTCCAGGTGCAGCTTAACCTACTGTTTGGGATTGTTTACAATCAGAGGTGGTGTGTGCTGTAGAAGTTCAGCATGTAGCTTCTACTCTTCAGTATACCACTGTCTGCTGAGTTTCACTTTTTCACTTTTGCAATTTTTTTTTCTAATTGTTGGGGGTTCATTGAGGGTGCAAAGAACCAGGATACATTGATTGCTTGTGTTAGATAAAGACCCTCCCATAGTGAAAAGGCAGGACCAGATGACCCTCGAAGGTTTTTTTACATCTCTATTTGTAAGAGAATGCACTTCCATTTGCACCGTATATTCAGCACTAGTATTTCAATATAAGTAGGTGTTCAGAGATGGCACTAAAGAAGGAGTTTGGGCTTTCCCTACAATGCTGAACCTCAACTGTACACCTTGACCTCTAAAACCCCAGACAGATTTCCTATCTAGAACACAGTGTTTTTAGTTCCTTTTGTCATCAGCTTTATTGTGTATAGTCAAAATATTTTTTTTCCAAGCTTACTTTATTTCTTCTCTTCTCCACCTCATTTGAAAGAGTTTCATTTGTTAGCTGGTTGTATTTCATTTTTATTTTCCCTGTATGCTCGGTGATTATTCGTGGCAAGGGGGAGGAACATTGTCATGGTTATATGGATAAGCTATACAAAAAGGGATACTCAGAGAAGTGTCACCTCTTCCCGCCCCAACCCCATAGTTAGCTGCCTACTACATTGTTTCTCCCAGAGATTTGGTTAGGGGCAGGTAGTGGCTTTGTTGCCCAGGCTAGTGCAGTGGCGTCATCATTGCTTACTGCAGCTTCAAGTTCCTGGGCTCGAGGGGTCCTCCCGCTTTGCCCTTCTGCGCAGCTGGGACTACAAGTGAACCCCAACATCTCCAGCTGTTTCTCTGTTTTTTGTAGAGAGTAGATTTCATTCTTGCGCAAGCTGGTCTCAAACTCTTGTCCTTAAATAATCCACCTGCCTCAGCCTCCCAGAGTACTAGGATTACCTGACCTGATTTGAGTTATTCTGAAACTACTTTATGTGTGTTCTAAGTTATTCTAAAAACTACTTTATGTGTAGTTTTGAACAAATCAGTAAATATACTGAAGCTAATGAGATTTAAGTTTCTTGCTATCAGAGAAAGAAGTTTTAAATTAAGAGAGAAAACTAGAGTCAGCCCTATGGTGTACTGTTGGAATTGTAAAAACACATGGTTTTTATTACATATGTGTAGGATATGGGGTATATGTAGTTGTTAGTACACACACATATATACATTCCTAGCTCTGTCTACTGAGAAGTCATGGAAGCAATGGCACCCACTAGTAATGAACATACCTAGTGCCCAAATCTGGGGTTCCAATAATAGGTACTAAGGCTCGTTAGAGAAATGGCTGATTCCAGAGCTGGGCACTGAAATATAAGATGAACCTGGAATAATAAGTGTAAATAAATAAATAGTAAGTGATGAGGGCATGTTAAAGGACTTTCCAACAATCAAATCTCGGACACTTTTAGCATCAAAATAAATAATGATAGTATTGGATTATAATCTATAAATATTCATATATCCGTATTGAGAGAAATAAATAAATACCTGGGGTAGAAGAGACAGCTCTTCCTTATTGTAAAATTCCAATAATAAATAAATAATCAGGAAAAAGGGAACTCACCATTAGGCAAACACCATGATTATTACAAAGTGTTGCAGACAAGCACTACCAATAGATGGTAGAATTAGTAAAAGTATAACTAGGAAAAAAACGATATTTGTATAATTTCAAAGTGTTTCCCCCAAGGTAATTATTAATTACAAAGAGAGACATCATAACTAGTTGAAAAAAGCTGGCAGGCACCACCTTAATTAAGCGATCAAGGTAACATTATCAGAAATAAAACAGCCACTACTGGTGTTACATATTGCCAAGGGCACATTACTTCATGGGTGTTCTTGCTCAACATGTATTCTAATCAGAACATGTATTCTAATCAGAGAAAATAGTACAGAGTTCCTGTACATCCTTCAACCAGGATCCCCCAAATCCTTATTTGACTTTTACCAGTTTTCTCACTTTTTCCTAGCTCAGAATCCTCTTTAGCACTCTACGTTGCATTTAGTTGTCTTTCCAGTTCTAATCATTGGAAGACATCCAATACACTAAAACAATCACTCAGTGCTCCTCAAAAGTATCAATGTCAAAGCCATAAAGTACAAAGAACAACTAAAGCAACTTGTCAAAGACAAAGAGATTAAATTATTAAATTTTGAAGGAGCAGCCAGGCACGATGGCTCACACCTGCAATCCTAAAACTCTGGGAGGCCGAGGCAGATGAATTGCCTGAGCTCCCAGGTTCAAGACCAGCCTGAGCCAGAGCAAGACCACGTCTCTAAAAATAGCTGGGTGTTGTGGGGGGCGCCTATAGTCCCAGCTACTTAGGAGGCTGAGACAAGAGAATTGTTTGAGCCCAGGAGTTTGAGGTTGCTCTGAGCTATGGCACTCTGCCGGGGGCGACAAAGTGAGATTCTGTCTCTCAATAAATAAATGAAGAAATAAATAAATAAAATTTTGGAGGAGGCTACGGAGACATGACAACTAAATGCAACGTAGAATACTAAAGTGGATTCTGAGCTAGGAAAAAGTGAGAAAACTGGTAAAAGTCATATAAGGTCCTTAGCTAATAGTACTGTATTAATGTTAGTTTTATGCTTTTCATAAGAGTTCTCTGGTGATGTGTTCTATTTGGGGGATGCTGGTTGAAGGGTGTACAGGAACTCTGTACTATTTTCTCTGTACAACTTTTCTGTTAAGTCTAAAATTTTTCAAATTAAATTTTTTTTTAAATCCTGACAAAATAAAGCCAAAACCCTTTCTTGGGTTTCATTAGTATGTCATTTTAAAGAAGGTCTCAAGGAACTTTTGGAGCAAGGATAAATCAGGCCAATGCTGCTTTTTATTGGGACTTTTCAATTGGGTTTGAGAGACATACCTCTTTTCCAAAATACTGGAGGGCTAAGAAGGCTGACACAATAAATGAACATTCAGTTTCAGTCCTAACTTTTACATGTTTTATAGGAGAAATACTAATGCCCTCTGTAGGCATAGTGCTAATTGCTTTCTCATAGACTATTTCTTTTCATTCTAATGCAGTTGCTCTTTGAGATCAGTATTGGCTCTATTTTATAAATAAGGAAAGTGAGGTTGAGAAATAGCTTGTCACGATGACACCTTCAATAAATGGAAAGCTGAAATTCAAACCCAAGTCTGTTTGATTCCAAGCATGACATTGTATTTTCTCGCATAGGTCCAACAGAAAATGTATATATTAGTACATGAATATACCATCTGTGCAGGAAGTACATACACAGAGAAATAGAGAGATAATTTTGTCAGTATCAGTGCGCACCTATGTGGAAACATCTTAAGATCAGTTCCTATGTCATACACTCTTGAATTTCCCACAGCCTCCAGCAGGGGTAGTAGGAGCTAATAATTACTAGATTATTGATGATTTTCATATTCATGGTATCTGACAAAACTAAAACCGTGAAAAGTAAGCAATATTGAACTCTACCTAGCAGTCTTCTCCATAGCTAGTTGTTACCCCCACTCTTTTCCCTGCTCTAAAAACATTTAACCACTGCTTTGATTCTCTATTACAAATTGCCACATATTTCATGATTTAACACACATTCATTGTCCTTCAGCTCTGTAGGATAAGTCCATTAAAGCTGGAGCTTAGGCTGTGGAATGGCACAGTCCCTGGTCTGTTAGGAAGTGGGCACGTGGCAGGAGGTGGGCTGGGGATGAGCAAGCAAAGAGTCATCTGCCATTTACAGCCACTCCCCATCACTCGAATCACTGCCTCAGCCCCACCTCCTGTCAATCAGCAGCAGCGTGAGATTCTCGCAGGAGCTTCACAGATGAGGTTTCTAAGTTGTGTGCTCCTTATAAAAATAGAATACCTACCCCACCCCCATCTGTGGAAAATTTGTCTTCCATGAAACCAGGCCCTGGTGCCGAAAGGTTGGGGACCACTGTATTAAAAGCCTCACTGGGGCTAAAATCTAAGTATTTTATTTCTTTCTGTAAATTTGTGGGGAGGATTAATTCCCTTGCTCATTCAGATGTTGGTCAAGTTAGACACTTTTGGTTGTACGAAGACCCAATTTCCCTGTTGAGGGAGGACCATTTCCAGCTCCTAGAGCAGCAGTTCTCAACCTATGGGCCGCGAGCCACAGGAACTGTATTAAAGGGCCGCGGCATTAGGAAGGTTGAGAACCACTGTCCTAGAGCATCTCTGCATTTCGTGGCTTGTACTCCCTTTTCTCCATTTTTAAAGCTAGCAAGGCTGGTCAAGTCTCTTTCCTGCTCCATCCTCTCCTACTTCTGCCATCTCGTCTCTCCACTCCTACCTCCCTTTCTTCCACTTTCTAAGAGCTCCTGTGATTAATTGGTCCACCCAGATAATCCAGAATAATCTTCCCATCTCAAACTCTATAACATTAATTATATCTGCAAAGTCAGTTTTGCCACTTAAGGTAATATGTTCGTGGGGTTGGAGGATTAGGATGTGGGCACCTTAGGCTCCTCAGGGAGCCTTTATTATGCAAATCACAACCACTTCTATAAAAAAAAATTTTACCCAAATCCACAAACCACCGGCTAATAATAATCATAACTAACCTCTCCTGAGTACATTCTATGTGCCAAGTAATACTCTAAATTGTATTTTGTATATACTCAATCCTCACAATAATGTAATGAGGCAAGTTACTTAACCCCATTTTATAGATGAGGAAAGAAAGGTACCAGGGCTACCAGGTAATCTACCAATGTCACTGCTAGTCACTGAGTGTCACCCGAAATCTGAACCTGATAGTCTGGAAGATAACACCCTTAACCTCTGTATCACCAGAAGTCACAGAACTGATTCAGGACTATGGATATTTTGCTTAACTAATGAAGGGTAAAAATTCTTAGCCAATATATTGTTTATAGACAGGTTATTTATTCTTAATATTTAAGTAAATGAATTTTTTTCTTGCTAAGAGAGAAAAGGAATGATGATAAAGGCATACGGATGACTGAAAATGTTATTTACACAGATTATTTTCTTGTTTATCACTTTGTACAAGAGTGTATGTCACTGTTAAATCAGTTCTTTTCAGAACAACTTAATTTTTTTAAAGGTGATAATTATGTTATCATGCAATCCAGTGGCATGCATTTCTGTTGCAGCACTTGTAATGGTGCTGTAATTATCTCTCCCTTAAGCTGTGTTCTTTAACATTGATGCAAAAGTCTTTTCAGTTGTGTATTTCAGCATCCAGCAGAATTTCTGGCTCATGGTTGGCTCTCACATAATGAATGGGTCAATGGTTTTGATAATTAAATCATTTCTATAGCTGTTAATGCACTTGTACCCAGCTCTTAAAATTTAATTTAAGGTGAAAATGTTTCAGACAAGTTGATCTCCAAATTCTACATGTAATAAAGATAATTTTAAGTATCTCCAAAGAATCTGTATATCTTTATAGAACCCCTAATAAATCATTACTTACTGAGTGCTAGGTATTGGGATAAGCACTTTGTACTTTTCTCGTTCAGTCTTTACCACAGTCCTATTAGATAATGTCCTAGTCCTATAGAAGTAGAAACTATGGACTAGGGGAATTGTATTTCCAAAGGTCACCCATGGACCCAGTAGAGCCAGAGTCTCACCCAGGCTTAATTGACTCTAAAGACTTTGTTCTTATACATAGCTTCCTTTTTAAATTTTTTTTCTTTTCCTAAAGTAAAAATGCTCACAAGATTTCTGAATCTGATTCTCTTTTACTTTAGCAATCTAGTAAATACAAAGACATTATTGTGTATTAGCAAGTGACTGAGGCTAAAAGATCAAAATAGTTTTTAAAATCTACAGATACTACTATTAATCATTTTAGACTTCAGTTACAGAATTAGATAGCTCTTTGAACTAGAAAGCTAAATTTCTTCTTGCTTTTCTAGGTATTAAGAACTCAGGAATCTTTTTTAAATTAACATACCATAAACTCCACTATTTTTTGATGTTCTGTAATCTTTTTTTTCTTCAGTTTATGGCCAGGGGCTGGGTTTGAACCTGCCACCTCCGGCACATGGGGCTGGCACCCTACTCCTTTGAGCCACAGGTGCTGCCCCTGTTCTGTGATCTTTACCACACATATTCATGTGGCAACCACCACATCAGTCCATCACCAAAGAATTCTTTTACACAGCCCCATTTTAGTCACATCTTCTTTCCCCTGTAAACCCTGGTAACCATGATGTATTCTCTATCATTATAGCTTTGTCTTCCTAAGAATGTCATAAAAATGAAATCATACAGTGTGAAGCATTTGAATTCCACTCAGCATGCCTTTGAGATTCATTCACGCTGTTGCATGTATCAGTAGTCCGATTGTTTTTATTAATAGGTAGTACTTCACTGGATGGATGAACCATGGTCGATTTATCCAACCATCTTTGAAGGACATTTTAGTTGTTTCCAGTTTGTAGAGTTTATGAATAAAGCTGCTTATAAATGTTAGTATTGAGGTTTGGGTGGATAACATTAAGTTTTCATTTCTCTAGAATAAATAACTAAACGTAATTGCTGCATTATTTTAAGTGCGTATTTACTGTTTTAAGAATCTGCCAGCCTTTTCAGAGTAGTTATACCATCCAATTAGTGATGTATTAGTGGTAATCTACTTTCTCCACATCCCCCAGACAAGCATTTGATTTTATCAGTATTTTTTACTTTGGCCATCCTAGTAGGTGTGTTTTCATATTTGCATTCCCTCAGTGACTGGTGAAGTTGGACATCTTTGCATGTGCTCACTTGTCATCTGCATGTCCTCTTTAGTGAAGTGTGTGCTTACACCTTTTGTATATTTCCCAATTGAGTTATTTGTTTTATTACTATTAAGTTTCAGGAGTTCTTTATACTGCAGTAACAGCTACAGTAGCTTGTCTCTTCATTCTTTTATCCTCGTCTTCTAGAGAGAAGAATCTTTCATTTTGAAGGTGACTTTATCACTTTTTCCTTTTATGGATTATTCTTTTGATGTCATTGCCAAGAATTCTTTGCTTCATTTCAATCATGAGGATATTATCCTTTGCTTTCTTCCCTTTTTTATTAGGTCTATGATCCATTTCGACCTCATTTTTAAATAAATGTGGTGTTTCGGGGAGTTTACTTTTTTTTAATACGTGGATGTCTAGTTATCCTAATACCTCTCTGTTGAATTGCTCTAGCATTTTTGTTGGAAGTTAATTGCTCATATTTGTGTAGGTCTGTTTCTGGACTTTGTTCTGTTCTTTTGGTCTGTATGTCTCTCTTGTTGCCAAAATAACATCATCCTGATGACTGTAGCTTTATATAGGGTATCGAAAGTTTTCCATACATAGGGAAAAATTAACAGACTCATTTAATGTTATGTACATTGAATATTTTTATATTTACATATCAACTTACAGAAAAATATTTTGTAAATTTTTAAATGAATATTTTGTAAATAAAGGTACATTTGGCTACAATTTTTCATTTTTCGTATGTATGTATGTATGATGACCTTTAGGTCTTAAAATTGGGAAATGTTATTTCTCCAACTCTTTTTTCAAAATTATTTTGATTGTTACACTTCCTTTACCTTTTCATATAAATTTTAAAGTAATTTTATCTATATTGAAAATAATCCTGCCAGATTTTGATTTGAATTATGTTACATCTTTATTATGTTGAAGAGTCTTCCAGTTTATGAACATGGTATGTCTCCATGTTTATGTAGGTATTCTTTGATTTCTTACATCAGCGTTCAGAATACAGATTATGTGCGTGGTTTGTTAGATTTATACCTACATATTTTTTAACAGACAAACTATTATGAATGACTTGAGGGTTTTTTTTCCCTTAATTTAGTTTTCAGTTTTTCATTGCTAGTATATAGCAGTATCATTGATATCCACGTGTTGTCTTGATGTCCTGTGGACTTACTGAATTCACTTATTATTTCCAGGAGTGTTTTCTACTTTTTATTTTTCTTTTATTGTTTGGGAGTCATTGAGAGTACAAAGAATTAGGTTACATTCATTGCTTTAGTTAGATAAAGTCCCTCTTATAATTGTGTCCCACCCCCAAGAGGTGTGCCATACACTGTGACCCCCATCCCCTCCCCTCCCTCCTCTCCCCACTTACTCATTACCCTATCCTGCCTTTGTATGACCTCATCCACTGCCTTCATATTAGAATTGAGTACATTGGATTCTTGCTTCTCCATTCTTGTGATGCTTTACTAAAAAGAATGTGTTCCACCTCCATCCAGCTTAATACAAAAGATGTAAAGCGTCCATCTTTTTAATGGCTGAATAGTATTCCATGGTATACATATACCACAGCTTGTTCATCCATTCCTGGGCTGGTGGGCATTTAGGCTGTTTCCACATTTTGGTGATTATAAATTGAGCTGCAATAGTCTAGTGTAAATGTCCTTATGATAAAAGGATTTTTTCTTCTTAGTAGGGGCTAGTAATGGGATTGCAGGATCAAATAGGAGGTCTCATTTGAGTTCTTTGATGATTCTCCATACTTCCTTACAAAAAGGTTATATTAATTTGCAGTCCCACCAGCAGTGTAAAAGTGTTCCCTTCTCAACACATCCATGCCAGCATCTGCAGCTTGGACACTTTGTGATGTGTGCCATTCCCAGAGTAGTTCTGATTTGCATTACTCTAATGATTAGGGATGATGAGCATTTTTTTGATATGGTTGTTAGTCATTTGTCTTCTTTCCCAGTGATATATGGGATTGTTGAGTCTTTTCTTGTTGATTAATTTGACTTCTCTGTAGATTCTAGTTATCAAGCTTTCGTCTGATTCATAATATACAAATATCTTTTCCCTTTCTGAAGTTGGTATATTTGCTTTGATTGTGTTTCCTTAGCTGTACACATGCTTTTCAGTTTAATTAAGTCCCATTTATTTATGTTTGTTGTTGCAATTGCAACGGTAGTCGTCTTCATAAAATCTTTCCCCAGGCTGATATCTTCAAGTGTTTTCCCCACACTTACACACGTTCTTCAAGAATTTTTATTGTTTCATGCCTTAGATTTAAATCTTTTATCCATCTGAATCAGTTTTTGTAAGTGGTGAGAGGTGAGAGTCCAGTTACAGTCTTTTACCTGTGGTTATCTAGTTCTCTCAGCACCAGCCATTGAATAGGGATTTTTTTGCACAGTGTATGTTCTTGTTTGGTTTATTAAATATCAGGTGGCTGTAAGATGTTAATTTCATCTAATGGCTTTCTATTCAATTCCAAATGTCAGTGTCTCTATTTTTGTGCCAATACCATACTGTTTTGATCACTGTGGCCTTGTAGTATTGCCAAAAGTCTGGTAGGGTGATACCCCTGGCTTTGTTTTTATTACTAAGAATTGCCTTGGCTATATGGAGCTTCTTCTGATTCCATACAAAACGAAGAATTATTTTTTCCCAATCTTGAAAGTATGATGATGGTATTTTAATGGGGATTGCATTGAATTTGTAGATTGAGTTTGGTAGTATAAACATTTTCACAATGTTGATTCCTCTCAGCCATAAGTATGGCATGTTTTTCCATTTGTTAATATCTTCTGCTATTTCTTTTCTTAGGGTTTCATAATTTTCTTTGTAGAGGTCCTTCACCTCTTTTGTTAGGTATATTCCTTTCTTCTGATTTCCATTTGCTTGAAATACTATTTCCCATTCCTTAACCCTGAGTCTTGATTTGTCCTTCAAGGCTAGGTGTGTCTGAGTAAGTTCTCTTCTATTCCAAGTTGCTGAAACTTTTCATCATGAATAGATGTTGAATTTTTTCAAATGCTTTTTTCCTTCATCAATTGAAATGATCATATGGTTTTACTTCTTTAGTCTTTAACATGGCAGAATTCATTAATGAATTTTTAAATATTGAACCAGCCTTGATTCCCTGGAAAGCCTGCTTAGTCATTTCTGTATATTGCTAATATTATTGGAGATTTTTGTGTCAATGTTGGTAAGGAATATTGGTCTATAGGTTTTTTGTCTTTTGTCTTTTCTTTTTAACTATTGTTGTATACTTTTGGTATCAGAGTAATCTTAGCTTCTTGAAGTGACTTGTAAAGTGTTTCTCCCGCCTTCTTCCTTGAAAAGATTGTTTAAATTTGTTGTTATTTCTTCTTTAAATGTTTGATAAAATTTGCAAGTAATGCTATCTGTGCCTGAAATTTAATTGCTAAAATTTAATTTTTAAATAGGAGAATATCCAGATTATCCATTTCATCTTAGATGAGTTTGTTAGTTTCTGGATTTCAAAGAATTGATTTATTTCAGGGTTTTCAAATTTTTGTCTATAGAATTATTCAGAGTATTTCTTTATTCCCCTTTTAATATCTACTGCTTCGTAGTATAGTCCCTTTTTATTTTTAATATTAGCAATTTGTGGCTTCTCTCTTTTCTGCTTAGCAATCTTATTAGTGGTTCATCCATTGCATTAATCATTTGAAAGAGCCAACTTTTTGTTTCATTGATTTTCTTTTTTGTTGTTATTACTTTTATTAATTTCAGGTCTTCCTTCTTCTAGCTCTAGTTTTATTTTGCTCCTTTGTTCTATTTTTTAGCATAGTTTATACTTTTGATTTGAGACCTTTTATAACATAAGTATATAATGCTGTACATTTTCCTCTAAGCATTACTTTAGGGACATCCCACAAATTTTGACATATTTTCTCATTCTTTTCCTCTTTGATCCATGGAATCTTTGGAAGTGTGTTAATTAATATACAGCCATTTGGAGATTTTCTTATCTTTCTATTGACATTTAGTCATTACAGTCAGAGAACATACTTTGTATAATTTCTAGTCTTTAAACTTTGTCAAGTTTTGTTTTATGAGCCTGCATAGTATATGTTTTCACGGATGTGGAAAGAGTGAATTGTTGGGTAGAGTGTGCCATGAATGTCAGTTGGAATCTAGTTGTTAGTGTTTTCTAGTTCTTACGTATCCTTACTAATTTTTTTGTCTAGTCTTTCTGTCTGTTAATTCAAGAAGAATTTTGAAGTCTACTGTTATATTCTGGATTTGTCTCTGCTTTGTTTATTTTTACCTCACCTGTTTTAATCTCTGTTGTTAGACTCATGCATACTTTAAATTATGTTTTCTTGATGAATTAATTACTCCTATAATTATACATTGTTTCTCTTTATCTCTGATAATTTTCTTAGATTTCAAGTCTACTTTGTTTGATTCTAATGTTCTCACTCTACCATTCTTTTGGTTGGTGTTTGCATGGTATAATTAAATTCTCCATCCTTTTAGACTATATCATATTTGAAGTAAATTTTTTATAGATAAAATGTAGCTAGAACTTGTTTTATTTTTATTCTTACGAGCTCTATCTCTTAATTAGCTTGTTTATGCCATTTATAGTTAATGTAATTTTTAGTTTGTATTTAGGTTTACCATTTTATTACTTGTTTTCTGTTTGTTCCTTCTGATTTGTTTTTTTGTTTTGTTTTGTTTTCATTCTGTTCTTTTAGTATTTCATTATCATTTATTTATCTCATTTTTGACTATGTCTCTGTGTTTCATGGTTCTTTGGATTAGAATGTACCTCCTTAACTTTTTACGGTTTACTTAGAATCAACATTTTATCCTTCCAAGTGGGATCTATAGATCTAACCGTGGTATAGGTCCCATTATCCTCCCTCCTTTATTTTGTAGTTGTTTTATATACTACATCATTTCTCTTGTTCTTCTTTCATTCCTGACATTTTAAGTGTTTCTCTGATGTCTTTTCACCATATTTAAAATGATCCTCTTTTAGCTATTCTTTTAGAACAGGTCTGCTAGAAATAAACTCTGTTAGTTTTCCTTCATATGAGAATATCTTTATTTCTGAAGATAGAATTTTGAACTGACAGGTTTTTTCATTTGAGCACTTTAAATGTGTTCTACTTTTTTATAGAATCCATGGTTACTAATGATAAATCTGCAGCCTTTTAAAACATTGTTCCTTTATGTATAATTTTCTCTTGTTCCTTTCAAAAAAAATTTTTTTTAATTTTTAGTTTTCAGTTTGATGATTTGGGGCCTAGATTTTTGAGGATTTATTTGTTTGAGATTTAATAAACTTCCTAAATTTATTGGCTTACGTCTTTCCTTAAATTCAGGAAGTTTGTAGATGTTATTTCTTTAAATATTTTTTTCTGCATCATGTTTTTTGTTTTCCTTCTGAGACACTAATGACATAAATATTAGATATTTCATTATTGTTTCAAAAATCCCTGAGACTGTTCATTTAAAAAAAAAAAAAAAAACCCTTTTTACTCTGTTATTCAAATTGAATAATTTCCATTTATTTACTGTGAGGTTTATTGATCTTTGCTCTTTCACCTCTATTTTGCTACTAAGCCCATCTAGTGATTTTTAAATATTTTGCTTACTATATTTTTAGTTGTAAAATTTCTTGTTGGTTTTTATTTTATGTATTTCTTGTTGGTTTTTATTTTATGTATCTTCTGTTTTCTGAGAATTCTTTTCAACAGTGTTTATCCTTGCTTCTTGGAGAACTTTTATAATAGCTGCCTTAAAGTCTTTGTTTGATAAATGTAATGTCTACATCTTCTCAGTGTTGCTCTCTTTTGGTATTTTCCTGCGCAAGACCTGGTTCTTTATAAACTAAGTAACTGGGGTTTGTATTCTGGATATTTTGGCATTTATGTTAGTAGACTCTTGGTCTTATTTATATCCTGTAAAGAATTTTTATATTTTGGTTTAGCAGGTGACTTATCTAGTTATAGTCAGACGACTATAAGTTCCAACCGACTTTCTGAGATCATGGTTCCATAATCGGTTTGGTTTTCAAAGCCCTTGAAATGCTATCCCGATCCTTCCGTTGTGTACCACCCAGTGGCTCATCTGGGACATGGGTGGTTGTATATCCCCTACTTGGCTTTCCAAAGTCTGTGATCACGTTCATACATGAGAAGTTTGGACATAAATCCAGGACTTCATAAACAACTTTATGGGGCTCCTTTCTTGAGGTTTCTCCCTTTCATGATCTTCCCAGTACTTTCAGTTCCCTGGGACTCTGCTCTTTAGTCCTATAGTCAAAATTACGGAACTTTATTTACTCCACTTTGCTACATACTTCCTACAGCTGTGTCTGTGGGAAGAAGAGCTTCAGAAAGATGAGGAGAGAAAAACTTAAGTGGAAGCTTGTACCACACTCTTGGGGCCACAGCTCCTCCTACTGGAGAGGAAGGGTCTCCTCCTGTAGAGTTGTAGGTATATCCAGGGCTCTCTGCTGTTGCTGTTGCTTCTACCACTACTTGGAATGGCTTGGAGCCTGGGGGCAAGAGAATAAAAGAAAAAAAATGGCTGTATCTCCCTTCATTGAGCTCTTTCCTGATCCTTGAGCCTGCACTAGAGGCCTTTCCCAAGAGCTTTCTCTGCCATGCCCCAAGTGCCCGTTTCAAGGTTTTAGGCTGCCTCAGAGTATCCCCCAGACCAGGGGATACCAGAGTTTAAAAATAGAAAAGGTAAGAAGAATCACCCTGTGGTACTTTGAATTCTTGGCATGTCTTCTTCTCTAGTCTTCCTGCTATTATTTACCTTCCAGAATCTCCCAATAGCTGTTTCATGCATTCAGCCCAGGTTTTGTTAGCTGCACTCATTAGCAGATACGGGTTGGTTTGGACTTTCTCCATCTTAACTGAAATACATATCTTTGTCTAAGTTGACAGGTATTCATGGAGGTTGTAAATTATATTTACTGTGACTTTGCTATATGGTTATACTGTATATTATAAACTAGAGGATACAAGAGGAGGGAAAGTAAGCTATCTGGAAAAGTGTGCAGTGAAACATTTCATCCCTAATTAAGTTTGAGCACTTTTAAGTTTGAATTCAGTAATTTGGTGGCATTTGCTATATGAATGGTTATACTTTAGCAAGGACGTTAGGGTGGAAATAGCAGAAAGAAGGCTTACAGAATGAGAGAGATGCGAGCTAACCTTTAAAAAATCAGTTTAGTAAAAGTTACTCAGTTGGAATGGTAACAGCTTTCTAGGCAGCAGGAACAATTTGAGAAAAGACATGCAAAAGGTCTCCAGCTTACATCGTTCAACACAATGACTTTATGATGGTGCAAAAGCAATGTGCATTCAGTGGAAACTGTATTTTAAGGACCCTCACAACCATTTGTTTCTTACTTTTGGTAGCATTCAATAACAAGAGATACTCATCATTTCATTATAAAATAGGCTTCATATTAGATTTTTTTTGCCCAACTGTAGACTAAAGTAAGTGTTCTATATTTTAGGTATGCTAGGTTAAAGCTATGAAGCTCTGTAGATTAGGTTTATTAAATGCACATGATATTTTTCATTTACAATGCATTTGTCAAGACATAGCCATTGCAAGTCAAGGGGTGTTTCTGTGTAGATGTAAATGTGCAAGGCATATGTGGATGTGTGTCAAAGAAGACAAAATCAGGAAAGAAAAATCAGACTCAGTTAGTCAGTTACTGTGCTTATATTAGAGGTTGCTATAAAATGTTCCCATTGGCTTGGCACCCATAGGACAGTGGTTATGGCACTGACCACATGCACTGAGGCTGGCAGGTTCAAACCCCACTCGGGCCAGCTAAAACAACAATGACAACTGCAAGAAAAAAATAGCTGGGTATTGTGGTGGGCACCAGTATTCCAAGCTACTTGGGAGGCTAAGGCAAGAGAATCGCTTAAGCCCCAGAGTTTAAGGTTGCTGTGAGCTGTGATACCACAATGCTCTACTGAGGGCGACATAGTGAGACTGTCTCAAAAAAAAAAAAAAAAAAAAAGTTACCATGAACACATTCGAAATTATTAGAAACACATTGATACAGATTTCAAAAATGAAAGTTTTAGAATCTAGCACGTTCCAAATAATCATTCCTCTATTTTGAACTATGCTATCCTGAAATTGATACTAGTCTTCTGGATTTTTAGTTAAAGTGAATTGCATTTTCCTTCTTTATTTTTACTTACTAGGAATTTTATCATATGGCTAAAATGAACAAGCCATAGCTCTTTTGAGCTAACTTTGCAATATTTTCCTATGATTTTTTTTTTAATTATTTTTTTGGATAGAATGTCGTGGCGTCACAGCTTACAGCAACCTCAAACTCCCGGGTTCAAGTGATTCTTTTGCCTCAGCCTCCCTAGTAGCTGGAACTACAGGCACCACCACAGCACCTAGCTATTTTCTTTTTTTTTTTTTTTAGAGATGAGGTCTTGTTCTGGCTCAGCTAGTCTCGAACGCCTGCAGTCCACCCACCTCAGCCTCCCAGAGTGCTAGGAATACAGGCAGGAGCCACTGTACACCTAGCCAGACTTATTTTTTTTTTTATTAAATATTTAATTTTGAGATAAGTCTAGATTTCAAATAATTCATAAATAGTTACAGTTTCACAGATAACACATAGAGATCCTGTGTAGCCTTAGTGAGTTTCCTCCAGTAATAATATTTTGCAAAACTATAATAGAATACCACAAGCAAAGTATTGAGTATAGTATACAGAACTATTCTATCACTGAAGGTTCTATAGTTTCCTTTTATACACCCACCTCTCTCCTTCTACTCTGCCCCATTTCTAACCCCTAGCAACCACTAATCTCCATCCTCATAATTTTGTTATTGAAGAATGTTTTATAAATAAAATAATATAGTATGTAACCTTTTGGGTTGGCTTTTTAGGTTCATAATTTCTTAGATTCATCTGAGTTGTTACATGTATCAGTAATTTGGTCCTTTTTATTGGTGAGTAGTATTTCATGACTTTTTTTTTTTCCAGGCTGTCTTTTGCAACTATTTGAAAAACCAAAGTCCTACTACTCAGGCATTTTCTTATGTATGTATTTGCTTTAGACTTTGTAGTAACAGCAAGCCTTCAGAGCATTCTCGTGTTCTTTTTTAAATTGCATTTAGGTTAACTGTGTGGATATTATTAAGTTTTACAGAAAGTTTTATGAATGAGTATATTTTATTACTTTAATTCTGTTATGTTTCCTAAATAAAAAGTAAGATCAGAACACATGAGGGAGACTGCTGCTTAGAAAACATTTAGCACAGTCCCCTCTTAGGATACCCTCACACCAGTCTGTGCATGAGCAGAAAAGAGCCTATTCCTGGGCAGCTCTTTCTGCAGTGAAAAAAGTGTGTTCCTGTTATAGGCCAGCATTAGGATATTTTCTGTTTTAATCAGGCAACATAGTTTTGTTGTTCAACCAAAATCCCAGACCCAATAATGAGGGCAAGAGTAATACAGTTTTTACATTGCAGGAAGTAAGTTTGGGAGCAAATTCTGAAGTATGTGAAATACTTGTCTACAGAACCTGGATTTTATCCCTAGCAAGGATGAGAGAATGACAACATGAGTAAACCATTTAACTAAATGGCAGTTTTTTAATTAGCTGTAATCATAATTATAAGTAGAAGAGATACCAATGTTCAGAAATGTCATTTTAACCTTTAATATCAATGTTATATTCCATATTTAACTCTGGCTGTTTTGATTTTCATTTGAGGATAATAAAGGGCATTGATACAAAATAATCAGTAACTGCCATCTATGTCACCATCATATAATTACCCAATTGGCATACTATTTATTTTAGTTTAAGGAGGTACACTGGAGAAGGAAAAAGGGGGAGTGTTAGAGGTTTGCAGACACTTAGCCAACACTGGCGTTTATCCTACAGCATTGTAAACACTACTAGGAATTTTTAATTTCTACCAGTCATTCTGCTGATAGTAAGTATAGAAAGACTTCAGAACAAGTTAATCTCATCATTATCTAACTTAGACAGTGCTTTTTGTGTTCATCTAAAGAGGCCTGTGCATATATTAACTTTTTTAAATACAGTGATCTTTAAGTACTAGTATAAAAATTAATGAGTAAAGAAAACCTGCTGAATAACTCCACTTAAAAGAAATACAAGCTTTAATAGGGATGCACAGATTTTACTTGATGAGTGCTCTATTTCTCAATTGAACAATCAAACCTAAGAGAAATCTGAATCAAGAATTTTGTATAACATGTTCAGTGGAATTTGATTAGAGTGCAGATTAACTGCACCATGTTTTAGTGTGACTATGTAAGGATTCTGAACATCATTATGACATGCTACTAGTTAGAAAAATCAGTTTTAAACTCCTTTATGCCTTTTACATATGCACATGTTCTTAATAAACTATTATAATAAATAAAACATACTGAATATATAAAACATGCATTTTGCTTGCCTAAAAGTATGTGTTCATAATACAAAATATTTGATCTGAACCTATTCTATATAGAATACCAAAGTTATCCCATTGTAAACACTGAAGTAGCAAAGAAGGATAACAAGCATCCATCTAAAAATGTCTAGCAGTACCACTGTAGCATTTATTACTATTTATCAGTGGTTAGAATAAGGAAAAGTAAAGGAAGAAGGGTAGTGCCTTTGCTGTTTACTTTGGTGGCAAAGACATTCATTGCAGGTGCTTTCTAGTTTTCTGGTACTCTGGTTAGGCAAGCAAATGTATCGTAGAAAGTGAGCTTTGGAGCCAAACAGACCTGCATTCACTTTTTACTTCTACCACGTAATAGCTCTGTGTCTATAAGAAAGTTATTTAGCTTTTCCAAATCTCAAGTTTTCCAACTTACAAAATGGGCTGTTCCAAAAGTTAAAAGAAGTAAGTTATAAAGTATCTAACATAGTGCCTAGAACATAAGAAATTTTTGCTTTGGAAAAGAAGTGAAAAAAGTACAGCTGTTTCTTAAAATACTACTTAAAATTTGAGTTTGCTTATAATCCTAAAATATGGACAATTCTAGAATATCTAAATCTGCACTGATTTTGTTTCTCTGAGATATCTTTGGAAGTTTAATAAAACTACCTTTTTTTTTTTTTTCAAAAAGCTTTACCTTTCAAGGATACATTACCCTGCATGTATTTATAAAGGGAAGATAATGAAAATTCAATATAATCTGTACTGAAAGTTTCCTTTTAAGATTCATAGAAGTTAAAATGCTGTGAAACATGGAACTATTTCATTTAATTTTTTATTAAAATTTGCATTAGTTTGCATTTATATATAATAATGTGTACATATTTGGGGGTACCTGAGATATTTTGATCTACAAAATTTGGTCATTTTGTGTAATGGCCAAATCAGGATAATTGGAATATTCATCACCTCAAACATTTATCTTTTCTAGATGTTAGGAACATGACAGAACTATTTTAATACATGTTCTTTGATTTCAGCAGGAAAGGAAGGGCAAGAAATCCTGGGGCCTGAAGCTCAGGCAGATGAAGCAGGATGTACAGGTACTTTCTTGCCATTTTCTTTCGTCCTGTAGTCTTTGAAGGAGGTGTTTGGTGTCATTGGGCTTTGCATTTGTAAGTCCTGAATTTAGACTATCTCCTCTTTTATCCTGCCCTCCTTAAATGTTTAAGTGCTTAGGCATATGGGGCACTGCATAAAAAGTTAGAAGTTAAATATTCTTTAAACACAATGTATGTACAGATTTATGTAACATAGCAGATTTTCCATTCTGCAAGGATAAGTATAATCTATAAATAATACAAAAAAATAATTGTTTGAATGACAGTTTTAACTCCTACCAAATTTTTGACCAAAGTTATAGAAATGGAAATCTAACTATTTCATGTTTCATTATTAGTTACCAGAGTCTGCTTTGAATTGCCCACAAGACAGAAAGCAGAAGAAAAAAGAATAAGCAGACATCATGGGTTATCTATAAATCAGATGAGAATCATGAATATTGATGAGTTGAGTAAACATGTCACAGCAAACAAGAGAATTAATTTTTTCTTGTAATTTCTGTGATTGAAAAAGGCCAAAATGAACTTGAATTTTAGTAAACAAGGAAATTTGCTTCTAGGTGACTAAAAGTACATACTCCCTGAGACTTAAGGCTATTCCTCTGTAATGGATTCAGATCAGATTTAAGAAGCAAAAGAGTAAGTGGAAAATTTAAATCAGATCTTATGTATAATACCAGCCACTTTTTATTGTGTCCCCTAAGTCAGCTAGAAATATTAGAATGTGAACTTTAAAAATTAATTCCAAATTATTAAAACACTTCCTCAAAATATTGTACTTAAAAATAGTATAATTGTATGTTGTATATTCAACCATAATTAGATATTTCTATCATATATTAATTAACATTTTCTTTTTCTGTGGTTTAACATTTATAGATTTTTTTTACCTTTTAGTACATTTTAGGAATATGCTATAAAACCTTATAAATTTCATTTATGTAAGATGAGTGTGGTTCATTGATGATAAATGTCAAGAATAGATTTTCATCTGTAATAGAAACATTAGTACACTCATATTTGTCAGCCAGTCCCTAAAACAGAGTAAATGTTTATGCTACTATTAAAGATAAATTTCAAATTAATTAAATAATAATGGACTATGTGGTAAGTTGTGGTGCTTGTCACCTAAGATTTTATATTCTGTCCCTACCTTTGTTGTGTATAACTTGCATGAATAATGTATTCAGATATGCTTATTATCAAATATTTGTCATGCAATAAAATATTTAAACTGGACATTTATTATTAGTAAAATAGCAGTGTTAATGAAAACAAAAGAATACTATTCATTACTCTTTTAAATAATGTTAAACTTACATGACTTAAAAACATATTACCAGAGTAGCAAGAAAACCATGTGCTTCTAAGCAAAACACTTATAAAAAAGATTTCATAGTTCCAACTTTACAGTATTTCATCTGACAGTTTGCTCTTCTTGGTAAAAATAAATCCTTTCAGTTTGAAGTACTGAGTAGTATGTAAATTTCCTCCAAAAGGTCACATATAGAAGGCTAAGTAACCTTGTATTAACCAAAGTGGCTGCTGAAATATAAAGTCTCCCCACCCACAGGAAGATGACCCCTGCTACCTTATTTCCCAGGAGCACAGGGAGTTAGGAGTAGGCAAACATTTAACTAACCTTCAATAACTGTAGGTTTAAGGAAAGAGAGATAGAAATCAAACTTTGGAGCAGTTGAACTTTGAAATTATGTTTCCCCTTTTATTTTTTTGTTTTTACTTTCTTGCCTTCTAGGGAATAATGTGCTGACAAATTAAGCAAAAACATTATACAAATTTCACCATCATTAGTTCAGAACTATGTCAGGTCTTTTCTATAGCTGACTTCCTTTTACAATTCATGAAGTTCAGAGAACAGTAATCTGAGCTAAGTCTTCAGAGAGTGAACAAAACACCCAAAGCATTCCTTCTTCCCTTTTTTGTTGTTTATATAATTAATAGTTTTACAACGTTTCAAAAACAGAGGATTAAAAATAGGAAAAACCTGAAGATACTTTATTCTGGGTAGAAAAACTGTATAGATGGCTAAAATAAAAAATATTTAGTCTTTATATTAAATATTTGCTCTCTCTAATTTGTGTTTATAGTCCTATGATTGTATACTTTGACAGTCTGTTCTGATTTTTGTCATATCTAAAGGAAACTAAATTATTTATGTTTCTATGTATTTGCTCATCTTCCTAGTACTTAAATACGTAAGTTATCGTCTTAAGACCAAGAAATTCCCTTTACGCTTAGGCTTCTCACAGTGTGAATTTCTTACCATTTTAAAATTTTATGGGCAAAACTGCAGAGTTTCTGCCTTAGCTTGAAGTTGAGCTGTATAAATAGGGACTCATGAACACGGTGTACGTGGAAAGGGCCCAGAATTTGATATCAGACAGATATCAGACTGATACAGATTGTTCTAATAATAGTGAATTTTTTGCAATCTTGGAAAAGCAGTCTACCTTTTCTGACCGTAATTTTTTTATTGAGAAAAGTTTTAATTGTGAAATCATAGAGAAATGGGGGGGGGGGGGTTTGATGGAGGGTGAAAGGTGGGATCACACCTATGGAGCATATTGCAAGGGTACAAGTCGAATCTGCCAAGTGTAGAATATAAATGTCTTAACACAATAATCAAGTAAATGAGGCAAAAGCTAAAAAAAAAATCATAATGTTCACCTTGTAAGACTGCTTTAAGGAAAATAGCCAGCAATTACATAGTACTTCCCATGTGCCATGTACATACTAATAATAAGCACATCATTGTATTAATTTAACTTCACAACAACCCTAAGAGGTACTGTTATTCTCATCTAAATTTTATGGTATATAAACTGATTATCATCTAAATTTTATAGTATGTAAAGTATCTAAATTTTACATACTACAAATTTTACATACTATAAAATTTAGATGATAATATGTATGTAAACTCATAAATTTCTCATACAGTAGCTAAGTAGTACTTATTTCTAGAAGGAAAAGTATTTAGCATTAGATCTCTTTTTTGTTTAGCATTAGGTAACCTTATTCACAAATAAATGATGAAATATATTTGTTATAACTGATTTACTCAGATTTTTATACATCTTCAGAATTATGTACCAATTATTATGGTTATCGATAAAAGTATTTTAATGTGCTATTAGCTAACAATTTGATTGTTACTGTCCTATTAGCTAATTTGATTATTAATGCCCTATGAGCTAATAATTTGATTGAAAAATACTTTTTCAATTTTTTTTTTATTAAGTCATACTTCATGAATACATTTATGTCTTTGTGGGATTCAGTGTCTTGATTATTTGTACAAATTGGAGTGCTTACACCCTACTAATTAACATAGCTTTCACCTCATTTACTTAATCACGGTGTTATGACATTTGTGTTCTATACTTGATAGATTTGACTTGTACCTTTTGCAATATGCTCCATAGGTGTGATCCCACCATTAACCCTCCTTCTATCAAACCACCCTCTTCCCTTCCTATCCCTCTCCCCTTCCCTCCTTCATCCTGGGCTATATTTGTGATTCATCTTCCATATGAAAGTGTGAGTTATTAAAATTGGTTTCATAGTACTACTGAGTACACTGGATATTTTTTTTTCCATTCATGAGATACCTCCATCCATGTAAACATAGAACAGGTAAAGTCTCCATCTTTTTTTAATGCTGCATAGTATTCTATGGTATACATACACCATAATTTATTAATCCATTCATGGATCGATGGGTACTTGGGCTTCTTCAATGACTTGTCAATTATGAATTGAGCTGCAGTGAACATTCTGGTACAAATATCTTCATTGCCAAGTGATTTTTGGTCTTTTGGATATACACCTAGTAGAGGAATTGCAGGATCAAACAGCAAGTCTATATTTAGATCCCTGACTGTTCTCCAAACTTCTTTCCAAAAGGAACATACTAGCTTGCATTCCCACCAGCAGTGCAGAAGTGTTCCCTTTTCTCCACATCCACACCAACTGTAGTTTTGGGATTTTGTGGTGTGAGCTACTCTTACTGGAGTTAGATGATATCTCAAAGTGGTTTTGGTTTGTATTTCTCTGATGATTAAAGATGGTGAGCATGCACCTATCTTCTTCAGAGAAGCTTCTGTTTATGTCTCTTGCCCACAATGAAATGGGATCACAGTGCAAAAGCTTTTTAGTTTGATCATATCCCAGTAATATATTTTTGATGTTGCTTCAATTGCCCAGGGTGTCTTCCTCATAAAGTATTCTCCCAGGCCAATTTTTTCAAGCATTTCCCCTGCACTGTCTCAAAGAATTTTTATAGTTTCATGTCTTAAGTTTAACTCCTTTAACCAGTGAGTCAATTTTTGTTAGAGGAGAAAGGTGTGGGTCCAGTTTCAGTCTTCTACAAGTCGCCAGTCAATTCACCCAGCACCATTCGTTAAATAGGAAATCTTTCCCCCAATTTATATTTTTGACAGGCTTATCAAAGATCAAATGATGATAAGTTTCTGGGTTTGTCTCTTGGTTTTCAATTCTGTTCCATACATCTACCTCTCTATTTTTGTGCCAGTACCATGCTGTTTTGATCACTATAGATTGATAGTATAGTCTGAAGTCTGGTGGTGTGATTCCTCTTGATTTGTTTTTATTTCTGAGTAATGTCTTGGCTATTCAAGGTTTTTTCTGTTTCCATATAAAACAAAGTACTAATTTTTCTAGATCTTTAAAGTATGACAGAGGTGCTTTAATGGATTGCATTAAATCTGTAGATTTCTTTGGTTAGTATGGACATTTTAACAATGTTGATTCTTCCCAGCCATGAGCATGGTATATTTTTCCATTTATTAACATCTTCAGCTATTTCTTTTCTCAGAATTTCATAGTTCTCTTGACAGAGATCTTTCACGTCCTTTGTTAGGTACACCGCCAGGTATTTCATCTTCTTTGGCACTATTGAAAATGGAATAGCGTCCTTGATTGTTTTTTCACCTTGATTATTGTTGGTATATATAAAGGTTACAAATTTTTGAGTAGTGATTGTGCATCCTGAGACACTGCTGTATTCCTTGATCACTTCTAGGATTTTTGTAATTGAGTCCCTAGGGTTTTCCACATAATACAATCATATCATCTGTGAAGAGTGACAGTTTGATCTCCTCTAATCCTATTTGGATACCCTTGATTACCTTCTCTTGCCTGATTGTGATGGCTAAGACTTCCATTACAATGTTAAAAAGCAGAGACAATGGGCAACCTTGTCTGGTTCCTCATCTGAGTGGAAATGATTTCAGTTTTACTCCATTCAGTATGATATTGGCTGTGAGTTTGCTGTAGACAGCCTCTATAAGTTTAAGAAATGTTCCTTCTGTACCTGTTTTCTTAAGCATTCTAATCAAGAAAGGATGCTGGATATTATCAAAATATTTTTCTGCATCAATTGAGAGAATCATATGGTCCTTGTTTTTATTTTGTTTATGTGATATATCATATTTATAGATTTACATATATTGAACCATCCTTGGGACCCTGGGGTGAAATCTACCTGGTCATGATGTATAGTTTGTTTGATGTGTTGCTGGATTCTATTTGCTAGGATCTTATTGAATATTTTTACACAATATTTATTAGAGATAATTGGCCTATATTTTTTTTTTCTTGTTGGGTCTTTTCCTGGTTTGAAGATCAGGGTTAAATTTGCTTTATAGAATGTGTTGGGAAGTATTCCTTCTTTTCTATGTTTTGGAAAAAGTTAAGTAATATAGGTACTAGTTCCTCTTCAAAAGTTTGGTTGAATTCTGATGTGAACCCATCTGGTCCCAGGCTTTTCTTTTTGGGGAGATTTCTTATAGTTGATGCTATTTCAGAACTTGATATAGGCTTGTTCAACATTTCCACTTCTTTCAGGGTAAGCCTAGGAAGGGGGCATGTTTCCAAGTATTGGTCTATTTCCTTCAGATTTTCATACTTTTGACAATAGAGCTTTTTGTAATATTCATTAAGGATTTTTTGAATTTCTGAGGAGTCGGTTGTTATTTGGCCTTTATCATTTCTGATTGATGAAATTAAGGATTTTACTCTTTTATTTCTGATTAGGTTAGCTAGAGGTTTATCTATTTCATTGACCTTTTAAAAAAACCAACTTTTTGATTGATTGATTGATCTGTTGTATAATGTTTTTGTTTTCAATTTCATTTAATTCTGCTCTAATATTAGTTATTTCTTCTGGTGGGTTTGGGGTTGGAATGTTCTTCCTTTTCCAGTTGTTTGAGATTTCCCATTAAGTTGTTGACTTCCTTACTTTCCATTCTTTTGAAGAAGGCTTACAATGCTATAAATTTCCCTCTTAGGACTGCCTTTGCGGTATCCCAGAGGCTCTGGTAATTCATGTCTTCATTATCATTTTGTTCCAAAAATTTGAAAGTTCCTTCTTAATCTCATCTATGACCCAGCTATCATTCAGCGTGAGGTTAGTTTCCATGTTTTTGTGTGAGTACGCAGATTCCTGTTGTTAACTGAGTTCAACTTTTATTCCATGATGGTCCAAGAAAATACAAGGAATAATTTCTGTTCTTTTAAATTTGCTGAGGTTAGACTTGTGACCTAAGATGTGATCAATTTTGGAGGATGTTCCATGGGCTGATGAGAATAATGTGTATTCAGTTTTGTTAGGATGAAATGTTCAGTAGATGTCTGTTACATCCAATTGTTGAATGGTTAAGTTTAAGTCTAAAATTTCTTTACGTAGTTTCTTATTAGAGAATCTATCCAACACTGCCAAAGGAGTGTTAAAATCTCCGACTATTTTGGTGCTAGAATAAATCAAGTTGCTCATGTCAGTGAGAGTCTGTCTTATAAATTGAGGAGCATTCTGTTTGGGTGCATAAATGTTAATAATTGAAATCTCATCATGTTGAGTGTTGCCCTTAACAAATATGAAATGACCATCCTTATCTTTCCTTACTTTTGTTGGTTTAAAGCCTATTGTATCTGTGAATAAAATTGCAACCCCTGGTTTTTTCTGATTTCCATTTGCCTGAAATATAGATGACCATCCCTTCACCCTGAGTCTATATTTATCTTTTAAGGTAAGATGAGATTCTTGTATGCAGCAGATTGCTGGGCTGAGTTTTTGTATCCAGTCAGCCAACCTGTGCCTCTTTAGAGGAAAATTTAAGCCATTTACATTAATTGAGAGTATTGATAAGCCTGGCAGTATTTTGGGTATCGAGTTTTTCAGAAGTCCAGTGAACATTTTTAATCCTTTTTCCACTGTGGAAGTTAGAGTTTGATCAAAAGTTTCTGAGTGAGTTTACTTTGGTGATAGAGCATTGTGGTTGTCATTGTGGAGGATGGGTCTGAGAATATCCTAGAGAGCTGGTTTAGTTATGGCAAATTTCTTCAACATGTGAATGTCATTAAAGTATTTAATTTCTCCATCATAAATGAAACTCACTTTAGCTGGATACAGGATCCTGGGTTGAAAGTTCCTTTGTTTTAGGAGGTTAAAGGTTGATGACCATCCTCTTCTAACTTGAAGAGTTTCAGCAGAGAAATCTGTAGTCTCTCTAATATTCTTCCCCTGTAGGTTATGGTTTTCTTATGTCTGGCTGCTTACAGAATTTTCTCCTTCATATTAACTTTGGTGAAGTTAATTATAATGTGTCTGGGAGATGTTTTATTTGAATTGAGTCATGCTGGGGTTCTGAAACTTTCTGCTATCTGGATTTCAGAATCTCTTGCCATGTTTGGGAAGTTCTACTCTATTATCTCTTGGAGTAGACCATCTGGACCTTTCGAAGCAACCTCTTCTCCTTCATGGATTCGTATAAGGCAAATGTTTGCTTTTTTGGAGTAGTCCCACAATTCTCTCAGGGAATGATCTATTTTTGCTCTCCACTTCTTTTCTCTTTGAGTGCTTGGAAGCATTCAAAAGCTTTGTCTTCAATGTCAGGGATCCTTTATTCTGCCTTCTCCATTCTGTTACTGAGGGATTCTACTGTATTTCTCAGATCTTTGACGGCTGCAAGTTCTTGCCTCAATGTGTCAAAATCTTTGGTTATTTTGTCTTTGAATTCATTGAATTCTTGAGATAATTTTTGAATTACTCCTTGAAATTTTAATTCCATCTTTACCTCCATTCTTTTTTTTTTTTTTAATTAAATCATAGCTGTGTACATTAGTGCAATCAAGGGGTACAATGTGCTGGTTTTATATACAATCTGAAATATTTTCATCAAACTGTTCAACATAGCCTTCATGGCATTTTCTTAGTTATTGTATGAAGACATTTGTATTCTGCCAACATTTAGTAAGTTTCCCCTGTATTTACCTCAATTCTGTTGATCTTATTTGCTATCCGAATTCTGAACTTGATTTCTAACATCTCAGCCATTTGTTTATGAATGGGATCATCTGGTGTGCCTGTTTTGTCATTTCTTGGGGGAGTTGATCTACTCTGATTATTCATATTGGCAGAGTTTTTCTGCTGATTCCACCCCATGATTGTTTTTCACCATTTGGCTAGGTGGGCAGGTAAGATAAAATTGGACTGGGGACTCCTGTAGTTGTGGTTAACCAGCCCTTTGCCAAGGTTCTGGGACTGGTGACTGTAGCTTTTTCCCATACAGCTTTGCAATTGACCTGTATAGTATTGCTCCGGGAACCTGCTTAGCGTGGTGGGGTTAGGTGGGTCTGTCTTGTACTCAGCTGGTCTTTGTCTGATCCTAGTGGATCAGTGACTCTGGGTTGAAGTCTCAGCTGTGGAGAAATTCAAGCAACTAAGACACCCACCCTGGCATGGGCAACAACTGGAAAAGGAAAATCAACCCTTCCCATTGCCACACAACCAGGATACCACCCGAGAGGATCCTTGAGTGATTGGCCCTGGTTAGGAGTTCCAAACCTATTGACCCAGTCAGTACCAACTCTCAAGTGGGAGAGTTCAAAAGGTCTCCAGCAACTAGATAGCAGAGGTCTACTGGCTACTCAAATGTGGCTCACTCTAGTGCTCTGTGGAGTCAGAAAGACCCTCCCAGTAGCAGAGTTGGACCAGGGGACTAGTATCTCTTTCCCCACCTTGCACCTCTTTCATGCCAGTCACTGGTAACCCCACGTGGTTGTGGTCCTACTCCCTTCAATAAGCAGATGTGCCATGGCTTTGTGTACCAGAATCAAAGGAAAGTCAATGCCCCCTCAGCACGGCCACCACCCTCTGCCACCTGCTGGCTGGGGGAGCTAAGGTTTGCCTGCCTCAATGGCAACTAGGGAGTGTTCCACCTGAGCTCAGACTGAACCTGAGGACAACAAGTCAGCAAATGATTTTCTCTCTCAGCCACCGCACCTTTGCCCCAGCCACTCAGCAGCACTGGTATCCCTAAAGGGCGAGGTCTGGCCTCCTCTGGCAGTCCTCAGAGTTGGGGAGGTGTCTCTCCAAGATTAGACCCCAGTGGGATTGCTCTACTGTTGCTGAATCTTCATGGGAGGTGTCCCTGCACAGCTCCCAGGCAGCTCCCATGCCAGGGAGACGGCTGTAGCGGCTCTTGGAGGATGGAGCGCATGGCTCCAGCAGCAGGGAGGGTGTGCCAAGATTGGCTGTGGCTGGGCGGGGCCCGGGGCACACAGCTATGGCAGGGAGGAGTGGGGCACGAGGCTCAGGCTGGGCTCACAAGCCTCCTCCCACAGATGGTTTGCACTTTCCCAGAGCCAAGCCCTACAGCCTCCCTACCTTTGTCTGCCCTACTGCTGGGCTCACTGTTAACAGTGCATCGTTTCTGCCACAGCCTTTACAGTGCCTGGACCTGGCAATAAACCACAGACATTCCAGTCTCTGCAGGGTTTAGGCTTCTAGACCGTCAGGCGAGGTGGAGGATGGATCTGAATGGGAAAATGTTAGTTCAACTTTCATGCCTGGGAAGAGAGTGCGCAGGGTCACAGCGGAGACCTTCTCCAGAAGGACTCCCCACTTCCTGCAACTCTCTCCCATGGGGTGAGACAAGAGGTTCTCAGTTCCCCACTCGCCTGTAGAAAACCTACAGTGAGCAAAAAAAAACCTCTCTTGGGGGAGGGGATGGACAGTTTTCCATTGGGATGAGTTTTGTACCTGAAATTTGCTTCCTTGGAGTTGCAGCTTGCCTCAGCAGAGGTGACCTGCCTGCAGTTATCACTCTGCTCTCTCAGCTCAGCTCCCAGACTTCACTTTATTGGGTACTTTCTGGTCATTATCCTTCCCTCTGGATGGGAGCTTCTGTCAAAAGCTCTTCTGTCAAGAGCTTCAGTCGGCCATCTTGCTCCTCCTCCAATCACTTTTTCAATTTTGTTGGAAAAAAAAAAAAAAATACAAGGGATTTGCAAACAAAAAACAAAATTTGCAAAAGGATTTATTTCCCAGTCTTTAGAATTCTATTCATTCCCTCAATTTTCTGGGACTTACACCAGAAATACTTTACCAATGTTCATCAAAAGACCAATGATACTTGGTTTTTGGTGTTTCTTAATTTTTTCTCTTACTTATATTCATCTTGTTTGATATTTTCAAAAGTGGTCAGGGATATCGAAATATAGTAAATTCCAGTATCTTTTGCCAATTCATTCTTTATAAAAATCCTTTTACTACATGTGTTATCTTTTGATCAATACCTTACTTCACCCAATTTCTGGAAAATTTCTACCTAATATTATAACTAGTAAAGCCAGTCATCACTGTTATTACCAATCAACCAAATCAGACTGGCTTTCTGTCAGGAAAAAAAAAGTGTCTTTTTTTCCTAATTCAAATGAATGTATCAATACACAGTTTGAGAAATTTATAAAATATCTTCAATAAGGAAATGTATGAGGGATATGGAAATGATAAGTAATGCAGAGTACATAAAGTACAAATGAATATATCTTATAAAAATAGTAAAGAATGAAGTCAAATTAAGATGATATGATACAAATCTAATTTTTTCATTATAAAAATCTGTCTTCAGATAAGTACACTTAGAAATAATCACTGTTACATGTACATTTATAGTTATTAAAGTAGCAAAATGTATGTGTAAAATACAGACTGTGTAATTCTGAAATTATTTAAAAAGTCACCATTCTAGCATCAGAATATGTATAATTTTTGTTAGGATAGAAAATGTAAACATTTTATAAGATGGTGATTGCTCAATTGAAATAAATATTTTAACTGTCTTAATCAAATCTAACTAAATGGAACCTATAAAAAGTCACATCAAATATAAATTTCATTCATGGGATTTATCTAGTTTAACTTAAAAATTGAGTTTGCATTGAAAAGACTCAATGGGAAATGACTTATTGCTTTAGCTGTTCAGAAATGGTTATTGTTCCAGCTGATGACCTATCCTAGTGATGATGCTTGGGAATATTCTTTGCTTTGCTCTCATCAATCTCTTGAGCAGCAAATTTTTTAATAATAGTTAAGGGGTTGAACAGGTGAAGTCATTAAAGGAAAATTACCCTGACTCTCTCTTGCCATAAAATATAGTTGATTTCACTTTCCCATCATCTTCAGTGGCCATGCTTAATGACAAATGTAAGTCCAGGTAAACAGGGAAGACTAGAAAACCTGTAGTGGTTTAATGTTGCCTTCCTTAATCACTGAAGAGGCTTTGACCTAATAGGTATTTTGAATTTTTCACCATTTGTACCCATGAATTTCTTACAAGGCAATATACCATATTAATTTAATGGATGGATGGAGAAATACATCTTTTTCTCTTTTTTCTTTTGAGAAAGTAAAAACAAAGGATACTGTGAAAAAGGGAGAACAGGGAGAAAAACCTTTAGGGTGTGAAGAAGGGGTATCCTGGAAGCTCAGGATCTGGGAACTAACTCTTAAAACCAACAGTACAAACTTACTTCTTAATTACTTCTGGATCCAATAACCCCAGTTTGGTGACTACTGGCATGAACTAAATACAGTTACCAGTATATAGCAGTTGCTAAATAATTGATAGCTATTGTCTGTATTAAAAAGGAGGAAAAAATGACGGCTCAACATTATGATGATGTCATTTGTTCTCATATTTTAAACAGCAGCCACCCTGAGGAGTTCTTACTACTACTATGCAGGAGCTTTAATAAGATTGTCTTACTCACTATTGAGCAAAAAGATGCCTGTATGTCACCTTTTTAATTTAGCCCAATTTTATTGTACTGGGGAGTGCTATTTTACAGATTTAGAACTGATGGTTCAGTCTTAAGTCTATAAAGAATTTAGTCACAAAACACTCGGGAATGACATAAACACATTACTGTTGGCACCAGCATGGGCTGGAGCCAGTCTAGGAGACAGGATGACCATAGTGCAGCAATGCGCTGTAGAGAGTGACACTGCTCAGGCTGCGTCAGGCCAGTGCAGGAGACTGGGAGTCCGTAGTGCAGCAGTGCTCTGTAGAGAGTGACACTGCTCAGGCTGCGTCAGGCCAGTGCAGGAGACTGGGAGACCGTAGTGCAGCAGTGCGCATAGAGAGTGACACTGCTAGGGCTGCTTCAGAGTGAAAACACTGTGTCATCTCTTAAACCTCACTGGAGAGAGATTGGCTCTCTCTTCTTCCCATAGTTAAATACATTTATTGAGGTAGAAATATAGTTAGAAATCTTTTTAACTATAAATAATTATTAAAGCCATTTTCTAGAAATCATATAACCAAACTGAACCTGTTTATATGAGGATGAGTCAGACTTAAAGTACAGGAGTTCCCTGTTATCCGTGGGGGACATGTTCCGAATCCCCCACAGAGTGAACTCCAGAAACTGCAGAGAATAATAAACTATATATATATAGAACCTCTTTAAGTTGACCACCCACAAGAAAGGAGCAAACTGGTCAACATACAGAGGTGGTCAACGTAAGGAACTAGGCCTCCTGTACTGAAATGTACATGTAGTGCATGTCCAGTCTGTGAAAATCAGGTCAATTTAAGGTGGTTAACTATCGAGTTTCTACTGTATGATGTTTTTTTCTATACATTCATATACGTTCATACCTATGAAAAACTTTAGTTTGTTGATTAGGTACAGTAAGAAATTAACAGCAGTAACTAATAATAAAATACAATAATTATAATATACTGTAATAAAAATTATATAAATGTAATCTCTCCCTGTGTCAGATATCTTATTGTGCTATCCTCACCTGATTTTAGACCATAGTTGACTTTAGGTAACTGAAACCATGGAATGTGAAACACTGGATAAGGGAGGACTACTCTGCAACTTTAAACATTATGATAGATTTTTAGGAGGGTGGCCTTGGAGAAGTAAAGTTTTCTTTTTTCCTTGCTTTATCATTAATTAAGATACAATTCAGTCAACTATATTACTTTCTCTCTTTTCTTTATTAATAAAATGGAATAGAAGTATGATTCTAAAACTTGAAAGAGATATTGTAAGAATTTCAGACATTCATGGGATTTTTAATTTATAATGCAAAGGGACTTCTTACTAGAATACAAAAGTAGTGGAATTCATTTTTAGTTTTCAGTTAATATTTCATGAAAATTCCAGAACAATTTTGTGTTCTCCCAAGATAATTTCTTATTTAGAAAAGCTTTATAAGACCTTGGTGAAATTGCTCTTCATAAAGTATACATTTCTTTTAGTAAAAGATGATGAATGCGACTCAGATGCAGAAAATGAGCAAAACCATGATCCTAATGTTGAAGAGTTCCTGCAACAACAAGACACCGCTGTCATTTATCCTGAGGCACCCGAAGACGACCAGAGGCAAGGCACGCCAGAAGCCAGTGGTCACGACGAAAATGGTAAATAGACCTTAACTATTGTTTTCCTTCTCTCTTTAAAGGATTATTATTTCCATTATTATTTTTTCTCTGTTATGGGAATCTATTCTATAGGGAACATTTTTGAGGACCAAAATTTATTGCAGGTGCTTATAGAGGGTAATCTATTTTATTAATAGGACATCATTGTGATAACAAGAATAAATTATTGGCTGTCATGTACATAGTGGTAATGCCACCACACGTGGACTACCTAGAACAGTGCCTGGGCATCACTTCCCACTCGTTCACATGCAGCAGACAGTAGAAATGAGAACTAGGATGACCCTTACTGCCCTTTGATTCTTTTCCACTATTCTTTTAGCCAACAAAAACATTGTTGTCTGGGTCAAAATATGCTAACCTAGGGGAGATAATGCTTTTTCTGGATCTAGTGAAGTCCTCTCTGGTACAAACAGTCAACATATAGAATAGGGAAAGTGCAGTAAAAATGAGTTCAGATTCTTCTCAAAAGAAATAGTCCTTCTGCCCACCACACACTATAAACACATGAAAATAGCATGCGTATGCTCCTATAAAAAATTTGATGAAAGATCTTTACCAAGACTAGGAAGTTCCTTAAAACATATTTAGGTGGCCGGGCCTTGTAGCAGGCACCAGTAGTCCCAGCTACTTGGAAGCCTGAGGCAAGAGAATCGCTTAAGCCCAAGAGTTTGAGGTTGATGTGAGCTGTGATGCCACAGCCCTCTACCAAGGGCAACATAGTGACTTTTAGGAAGGTGTTAAGCTCTTAACTCTGATTTTATTTTTGCATAATTTTTAATTGAGTGGAAATATTTAGTTTAGTGTTCAAATAATCAACTTTGAAGTTTTGGGAAGAAATAGAGAAGGATGACATAAAAAACAAAATATATTTCATTGCAAAAATTCAGCTGTATCTTCCTTCAATCAGAAATAAACTATGAAAAGAAAAGAACAAAAGCAGAAGTTTCACTTCAGAATAGATACGAGTTTCTGTAATTAAATCGATAACAAAGGAAACAGTCGGGCACTCTAGAACTGTTTCCTCCAGGGTGTCAAATGAACACATTTCTGAAGAACGTAGATTATGGCCCTGGAGACACTGCGTTTCAGCCTAATCATTAGCTCTCTGTTGATCCATTTGCATAGTTTGAGAGTTCAGAATTATAGGTATTGTAATCCTGTAAGGCTCTAACATTTCTACTTTCTTGGTTGTTTTTGTTTTGTTTTGTTTCTCCCAAAGAAAATGTGTTACCATTTCACTGGAAGAAACAGTAGATTTATAATAGAAATGAGAGGAATAGAAAATTTTTAATACGTGTGTATATATGTACAATTTCAACATGAGAAAAACATTCAAAAGCTACACTGAAAAGAAAAAAAAAAAAAAAAAACAAGGCAAGGGACCTAGGGGGGAAAAAAAAAAAGAAAACCAAAGAAATATTCTACTACATAGATCTAATAAGGTAAAAACTTAGAAAGTATGCCATAAATGAACTCAATAAAATTTCCTAGAAAGTGGGGAGCTAATTATTCTGTATTAGTAAAAAGTCTAAATTATAGAAAATGTTGTTAATTGAAGTATTCATTACTTTCAGGTATTTAATGTAATTTAATTCTATGAAAAATGACATTTTTTGATAAGGATTACATTGAATCTATAGATTGCTTTTGGCAATCTGGTTATTTGAGGAATATTAATTCTTCCAATCCATGAGGATTCTTCATCCACATTGGTAGATTTTACGATTCCAATTTCTCTTCAGTTTTTTTTGTTGTTTTTTTTTTTTCAGTCTTTTGGAGTTCTCCTTGTAGATGTCTTTCACTCCTTGGTTAAATTTGTCCTAGGTATTTTATATTTCAACAGCTAGTATGAATGAAATTGACTTCTTGGTTTCTTGGCTAGCTTATTATTTGCAGATAGAAACACAACTAACTTATTCTTCTGTATTGATCCTAGAACTTTACTGAATTTATTCATCAGATCTAAGAGGTTTTTTTTTTTTTTTTTGGTGGTAAAATTTTTTTATTATTATTAAATCATATCTGTGTACATTAATGCAATCATGGGGCACCATACACTGGTTTTATAGACCATTTGACACATTTTCATCACACTGGTTAACATAGCCTTCCTGGCATTTTCTTAGTATGTTAAGACATTTACATTCTACATTTACTAAGTTTCACATGTACCCTTGTAAGATGCACAGCAGCTGTAATCCCACCAATCACCCTCCCTCCACCCTCCTCCCCCCTCCCTCCTCTTCCTTTCCCCCTTCCCCCTATTCTTAGGTTATAACTGGGTTATAACTTTCATGTGAAAGCCATAAATTAGTTTCATAGTAGGGCTGAGTACATTGGATACTTTTTCTCCCATTCTTGAGATACTTTACTAAAAAGAATATGTTTCAGCTCCATCCCTGTAAACATGAAAGAGGTAAAGTCTCCATCTTTCTTTAAGGTTGTATAATATTCCATGGTGTACATATACCACAATTTATTAATTTATTCATGGATCGATGGGCACTTGGGCTTTTTCCCTGACTTAGCAATCATGAATTGAGCTGCCATAAACACTCTGGTACAAATATCTTTGTTATAATGTGATTTTTGCTCTTCTGGGTAGAGGAATTATAGGATTGAAGGGCAGATCTATTTTTAGATCTCTAAGTGTTCTCCAAACATCTTTCCAAAAGGAATGTTTTAATTTGCCTTCCCACCAGCAGTGTAGAAGGGTTCCCTTCTCTCCACATCCATGCCAGCATCTCTGGTCTTGGGATTTTGTGATATGGGCTAATCTTACTGGAGTTACATGATATCTCAAAGTAGTTTTGAATTGCATTTCTCTGATGATTAAAGATGATGAGCATGTTTTCATATGTTTGTAGGCTGTCTTCTTCAGAGAAGTTTCTCTTCAAGTCTCTTGCCCAGCCTGCGATGAGATCACTTGTTCTTTTCTTGCTTATACGTTTGAGTTCTCTGTGGATTCTGGTTATTAAACTTTGTCGGAGACATAACCTGCAAATATCTTAGAGTTTTTTAGTGAGTCTAAGTTTTTCTAGATATAAGATCATATCAAGAGGGACAGTGTGACTTCTTCATTTCCAGTTTGGATGCCTTTTATTTCTTTCTCTTGCCCAGTTGCTCTGGCTAGAACTTCCAGTACTATGTTGAATAAGAGCAGTACAAGTGGGAAGCTTTTTATAGGAATAGCTTTCAGTTTTTCCCCATTCAGTATAATATTAGTGTGGTTTGTCATATATGACCTGTATTGTGTTGAGGTATATTCCTTCTATACCTAGTTTATTGAGACATTTTATCATAAAGAAATGTTGAATTTTATCAAATGCTTTTAATGCGTCTATTGAATGACAATATGGTTTTTGTCCTTCACTCTGTTGATGTGATGTATCACATTTATTAATTACATACAGTGGACAATCCTTTTGTTCCTGGGATAAATCCCATTTGATCATGATATTGCTATCTTTTTGATGTACTTTTAGATTCAATTACTAGTATTTTGTTCAGATTTTTATTTCTATATTCATTGGGAGATGTCAGCCTGAATTTTTGTTGTTGTTGTTTCTTTTTCTGATTTTGGTATCAGGGGAGTGCTAGTCTCATAAAGTGAATTAGGGAGATTCTTTTCAATTTTTTGAAATAGTTGAAGGAGAATTTTTGTTAGTTCTTCTTTAGAAGTTGGGTAGAATTCAGCAGTGAAGCCCTCTGGTCCTGGGATTTTTCTTTGCTGGGAGACTTTATTACTGATGCAATCTCATTACTCGTTATTAATGTGTTCAGGTTTTCCTTCTTTCTTGATCCGATCTTGGTAAGTGGAATGTGTCCAGGAATTTATCCTCTTCCTCTAATTTTTCTAGTTTGTTGGCTTGTTAGTATATAGTTTCTCATAATAGTCTCTGATGATGTCTTGTATTTCTGTAGTATCGGTTGTAATGTCTCCTTTGTTGCTTCTGATTTTGTTTATTTGGGTCTTCTCTCTCTCCTTGGTCAGTCTAGTTAGTGGTTTATTGATTATATTTATCTTTCCCAAAACTTTTCATTTTGTTGATCCTTTGTATCGTTTTTTTAAATCTTTGTGTCGTTTGGTTGTGGTCTGATCTTTATTACTTCTTTCCTTCTACCTACTAATTCTGAGTTTGATTTGTTCTTTCTTTCCTAGTTCCTTAAAGTACATCATTAGATTGCTTTGTTAAAATCTTTCTACGAATATGTTTTTATGTATGTATTTGTTGCTTCCCTTTTATAAACTTCCCTCTTAGCAATACTTTTTCTGTATCACATGTGTTTTGGTATGTTGTGATTCAGTTTTCATTTGTGTCAATAAATTTTTAATTTCTACTTTTTCCTTGATCCAGTGGTCATTCAGGAGCATGTTGCTTAGTTTGCACATATTTGCACAGTTTCCAGAGTTGTTCTTATCATTCATTTCTGATTTTATCTTATTCTGGTCTAAGAAGTCACTTGATATGATTTTGATTTTTTTTTTTTTTTTTTCTATTTGTTGAGACTTGTTTTGTGTCCTAACATGGTCAGTCCTGGTGTATGTTCTCTGTGCTGAAAGAACTTATATTCTGCAGCTGTTGGAAGAAATGTTCTGTAAATGTCTTTTAGATCTATTTGTTCTAAAGTACAGATTAAATCCAGTGATTCTTTGTTAATTTTCTGTCTCAATTATCTAATACTGACAGTAGAGTTTAAATATCCTCAACTAGAATTGTGTTAGGTTGTATCTCTCGCTTTTTTATATACCTGGATGCTGCAGTTTGGGTTGCATATATGCTTAGAATTGTTATGTGCTCTTGTTCGATTGACCCCTTTATCATTATACAATGACTTTGTCTATTTTTTTTTTTTTTTTACTTAAAGTCTGTTTTGTCTGATGTAAGTATAGCTACTTCTGCTCACATTTGATTTCCATTTGAATGGAACATTTTTTTCTACACTTTCACTTTCTATCTGTATAGGTGAGATGATTTTCTTGTAGGCAGCATATAGATAGGTCATTTTTTAAAGCTCCACTCAGCCCATCTATTTTTTTAAGTGAAAAGTTTACATTCAAGGTTTTTATTGATGTGTGAGCATTATACTATCATTTTATTCATTGATTTATGGTTGTTCTGTGTATCCTTTCTTTTGTTCTCTCTGATTGTTTATCATTGTGCTTTGGTGGTTTTCTGTAATGGCAACATTTGAGTCCTTTCTCTCTGCCTTATTTGTGTTTGCTGTCAATGGATTTTATACTTTTGTACTTTTTTTTTTTTTTTTTTTATGGTAGATATCATCCCTTTACTACCAGGTGTAGGACACTCTTAAGCATTTCTTGTAGGCCCAGTCTTAATGAATTACCTCAGCTTTTGCTTGTCTAAGAAAGACTTTATTTCACCTTCACCTAAGAAGGATGACTTTGTCAGGTATAGTATCCTTGGCAGGCAGATTTTTCCTTCAGCCCTTTGAATATGTTATCCCATTCTCTCCTGGCCTGTGGGTTTCTGCTAAGAAATTCACTGTTAGTCTGATTGAGGTTTGCTTATAAACGACTAGATGTTTTTATCTTGTTATTTTTAGAATTTGTTCTTCTTTTACAGTTTACCATATTGTATCCTGGAGAAGACCTTTTCGAATTGTATCTATTTGGGGATCCCTGAGCTTCCTTTATCTAGATGTATAAATCTCTTGCTAAATTTTGGGATTTTATAGATACTACTTTATTAAACAGATTTTCAATGTCTCTCATTTTCTTTTTGCCTCCTAGGTCAATGAAAATTCAAATACTTGGTTGCTTCGTTGTTTCCCATATGTCAGTAGGATTTGTTAATGATTTTTTATTCTATTTTTGTCTGACTAGGTTATTTCAAAAGACTGTCCTAAAGTTCTGAAATTCTTTCTTCTATTTGTTCTAGTCTATTATTGAAGCTTTCAAATATATTTTGTATTTTATTTGATGAATTCTTCAGTTCCAGAATTTCTGTTTGGCTCTTTTTTATATGTGTTCCTTTGGTAAATTTTTCATTCAGATTCTGAATTGTTTTACTAATTTCTTTGTATTTGTGTGTGTGTGTGTGTGTGTGTGTGTGTGTTGGCATCTCACTTAGCTTTTTAAATCTTATTTTGTACTCTTCTTCCAGGATTTTGTAAATTTATTCATTTATTTATTTATTTTTATTAAATCATAGCTATGTATATTAATGCAATCGTGGGGTACAATGTGCTGGTTTTATATACAATTTGAAATATTTTCATCAAAAAGTTAACATAGCCTTCACAGCCTTTTTTTAGTTATTGTGTTAAGACATTTGTATTCTACATTTAGTAAGTTTCACATGTACCCTTGTAAGATGCACCGCAGGTGTAATCCCACCAATAGCCCTCCCTCTGCCCATCCTCCCCTCTCTCTCCCTTCCCTGTAAATTTATTTTTGGTAAGAATTTGTTTCTAGAGAATTATTGTGTTCCTTTGAAGGTGTCATATTTTCTTACTTGTGCTTGTTTCCTCCATCCTTACTTTAATATCTGCATATCTGGTCTCTTCTTCTAATTTTTTGGATTTGCTTTCATGAGAAGGATTTTCCCTGAAGATGTATTTTGTGGTGTTGGTTGAATAGGGCACTTTGACTTTGCTTGGGGTATATGCTGTAGTGTAGCTTTTATATTATTTCTTTGGCTCTAAACAATATCAGTGGTATCTGTAATTTCTTTGGTGGCTTATGGGTACAGTTTTAGTGGAGGCCATGGTGAAGTTTTTCTGGGAGTGAAGATACTAGTGGCCAGTTCTTAGGCCCCAGTGGTGGCAGTGGCAAGCCAAGAGTGCCTGTCTTTGTGCCCAAGGGCAGCATATGCTGGCACCCAGTGTTAATGGCACCAAATGGACAAATTCTTGGGCCTCCAGACAGCTTTCTCAGGGACCAGTAGTAGCAGCAATGTGCCAGCTGGGTGGGCAGGTTCTCAGGCCCCTGGACAGCAGGTGTGTTTTGGGCAACAGCAGTATTAGTGGTGAAACAACTTCTGGTTCTCCAGCAGTGTTGGAGAAGTGGTGTTGGTGGTGGCTATACCAGCCTGAACTGGCTGGGAAGGCCAGTTCCCAGGCTTCCTGGTGGTTTATGCAGGTGGGTAAGAGCTGTGATTGTACCAGGTGGGCCCAACCTCAGGGCTTAGAAGGAGTGCTTAGGTGCCAACAGTGTTGGTTGGGATGGGCAATCCTCAGGCCCTGGAATGGTCTCCTCATGCTGGGAGCGAGGTGCAGAGCTGGGCCAAGCAGACCTATCCTTAAATTTTTCCTGCTTGTGTGTAGACACTGGCTGTGGTAGACAGGAGCATGGTGATCCTCAGACCTCCAACGAAATGCTCAAGTGGGGGCTGCAGCAGTTGTACTGTGGCCCTGCTACTGTGGAGGGCAGGGCTGCTTTTAGTGGCAGCAAGTAGCTGGGAACATGCTTCAGCCTGAAGTGGTGGCTGTGGGCAGAGTGGTCTGTCTTCAGGGCCCTTGTAAACGTGTGGCAGCTCCACAGCTCAGGGCAGGGGGATTGCTCGCAGTGGCTCCTGCTTTTTAGCTTCGATGTAGTAGCATATACCTGTGGAGGAATCTGTCCCTGGGGCACATGAAAATGCACTCAACTCTACTGCTTGAGGCAGCAAGGTCACTACCAACAGCTCATGCTTTGGCCCTGGCTGCAGTTACCAACAGCAGCGGTGGCCATGGGCAGGGGCTGTCAGTAGGGCTCCAGGAATATGAAGATTTAGGGAGTAAATCTGGTCTATGCTGGTCTCTCACGATGGCCCCTTGCTGTAGCTGCTCAGACCTTGGGGGTGAACTCCCTCTTTGGAGCAGGTTGCTCCCTATGTTAGTCTCAGGGCCTACAAGGGTCTCTTTCATAGCAAAAATTTCAGAAGTCTACAGTGGGAATGTGGACTGCTGGGGTCTCTCATTTGCTCTTTCCCTGAATTGGGAAGCCTCTGCAGGTTTCTAGCTGCTCCTGGTACAGAAGGCTTCTTGGGTTTCTCCTCTTTGCTTCAGGGGGTGCCTCTCAGTCTCCTTTTAATTCCAGTGTTCTCTCTTAGATGATCTATTCAAAGTGTAATTATCTACTCATTGTTTTGGTTCTATTGGGAGGAGGTGAGTACCAGATGCCTCTAGCCAACCTTTTTAAAGCCCCCCCTCCCCTCAGTGTCATTGAATAGCTATTTAGAGTTCAAGTGCTCAGTCTATTACTGCAGACTGGTGGTTAAGCCAGTCATTTAATTTATATGGACTTCAATTCCAATGAAGTTGTTATATATGTTTATAAAGCATTTGGAGATTTTTATGAAATTATCTTTGGATATCTATTTTTCTATAAGGAATTCAAAATGCAAGTAGAGATGCTATTTACAATAGGATATCACTTAGGAACTTATTTCTTTGGAGAAATAAGCCAAATACAAAAATCTCTTCTTAGTTAAATAATAGTAATTGGCAAAGTGTTACATTTTAGGATTGTCAGGCTTAGACAGATCTGTGTAAAAACAGTTCATTCAGTAAACTCTAATTTATCCAGCTTGCCTTTGTTTTCTGAAAGTTACCTATAACCATACATATACAATGATACAGCAAATTTGTCAATTATTTCTCTTTCAGGGAAAGAAAAAGAAGGGTCACACATTGGTGGTCTTTATGTGCCAGGCCTTGATCTGGCCCCCATCACACTTTCTTCCCTCACCCCATACACATCCATCTTAGTCTGAACTTAATTAGGTGGCCATACCCACCTGCAAGGCAGTCTTGGAAGCATAGCCTAACTATATATTACTTACTATTTGATGACAATTACTTAATAGTATCATTCAAAATCAGAAGACTCAACATTGTAGAGTACAGTTCCACTTTAATATATATACATTTACAAATTTAATCTACATTTCAATTTTACTTTCATTTTTCTTTGTCTAGTTAACTATGCAACAGAAGGGAAGAATTACGATTTAGTGGAGAAGAGAGCGACTTGAAAGTTAGACAGCCTATGTTTCGATCTTGACTTCATTTTTCTGAATCTGTGACTTTATTTAACCTTTCTGGGCCTCATTTTCTTTTCTTTTTTTTTTTTTTTTGAGATTAGGTCTCCTTCTGTTACTCAGGCTGGAATATAATGGTGGGACCATAGTTCACTGCAACCTCAAGCTCTGGGGTCAAGTGATCCTCCAGCCCCAGCCCTCTAGGCAGCTGGGACTTTGTGCACATGACACCATGCCCAACCAATTTTCTTTTTTAATTTTTTGTAGAGTTGGGTTAGTTTGTTGCCTGGGTTAATTTCAAATGCCTGGCCTCAAGCTTTCCTCCTGCCTTGTCTTCCTAAAGTGCTCAGATTAAAGGCATGAGTCACCATGCCCAGCCACATTTTGTCATTTATAAAATAGGAATGATATCATTGTATTGTTTTGAAGATCAAAATATAAAGTGGAATATATAGCATAATATCTGGAGCATAGTGTAGAGACTCAGTGAAACTTTGATAATATTTTCTAAAAGCTTCAGTTTATAATGTATGATTTCTTTTACAGGAACACCAGATGCATTTTCCCAATTACTCACCTGTCCGTATTGTGACAGAGGCTATAAGCGCTTTACCTCTCTGAAGGAACACATTAAGTACCGCCATGAAAAGAATGAAGATAACTTCAGTTGCTCCCTGTGCAGTTACACCTTTGCATACAGAACCCAACTTGAACGTCATATGACATCACATAAATCAGGAAGAGATCAAGTGAGTGAATGACTCAGAGATTTACTAGCTTTCTAAACTTTGAGGACTCAGCCCTCAGTGGAAGGCTAGGGTTTTAATGTATTTAAAAACCTAAAGGACAGTACCTTATCTATAGCTTTAAAAAAGTGAGAGTGATTATTTATTTGAATTATCTGGTCATTTCTGAGTTTAAAAGAAAGTATGAACATTATTTAGAGGTAACTAAGTATGTTTTTTTTGTTTTGTTTTGTTTTTTAGATAGGATCTTTTCCATTGGTAGAATTATTTTGCTTATACCAAAACAAATAATTCTCCAAGTTTAGAAGATTTCAAATTGCATTCTACTAAAATGCTCAGTGTAGGAAAAATAAATAATTGGTTACATAAACCACACCGCACTAACCAAATTGAAAGTAAAGTCAATCAGTGAGTTTAATTTTCTTTGGACCAGTGACTACTTTATTTAATCTCAGTATAAGCTACTGTGGGTTTTTTCCCTATACTAAAAGGATTTGCCTCCTCTAAGAATCTAATTATTATATTTTTTATTTTAAAGTCTCAGTTTTCATTCGGTTTATTCTACTTCTACATCACTGTCCCCTCAATTTCTGGAAGTTACATTTAAACTGTTAAACTATAATGGTAAGTTATTTTTAAACTGTTGGCTCTAAGGATTAAAGACAAACAAATTCTTGCCAATTGTCCTTTCAAAAGCTCCTGATAACTATCAACAACTAAATTAACTTTTACTTAACACTAACTTTAAAAATCAAATAAATATCAAACTACACAGGGTCTGTGAGGGTTCATGTCAAGGCTGGGGTGCCTGTCAAGTTTCTTATACCAAAGGATTACGAATATCTACATGCCCAAGTGTGTGAGAACTTTGTTCTGCATATGTACCTAACAGAAGCCACATTTCCAATAAAGAACAAGTTAGACCATTTGCAAGACAATGGCTAACTCAAACAACAACAACAAAAAATAACAGAAAAAGAATTATTGAACAGGGTCAACCTGTTTGCTCAGGACTTTGGCAACAGTACTCAAGAAGTAACAAGATAATGGGGAGGGAATGGCAATCAGGGAGAACAGAACCAAGATTACACAGGGTAATGGTGAAGTCCATGAAGGAGCACTCAAAATTGGAGGGAGCACCATGAGCAGGAAGGAATTGGCACAGAGGACAAATACCTGCTGCTTACCCAGCACTCCACTGAGGAATCTCACCAGGGACAGAACTGTGATTCATCTGTCTCAGAGCCCTGACGGGAGCGCAGTGTCGGGAAGGCTTGGCAAGTGACCTACTCCTATGACATTCAGGAAGCAGACCCATTAGTAAGCACTGCCTCGATACGCAGTCTGTGGTGGAGCCCTTGATGGAACTGGTGATGAAAGCAAAAGCTGCCATTATGAAAACAAACTAAAATCTTTGATGAGTATGAAAGCCAATCTTGGGCTGATTTTTTGTGCCAGGTACAAACATAATGGGTTTTGTGTGTAAATGAGTCAGACTGAGGTCAGGAAGAAGCTATGACAAATGTGGAGACCAATAATGCGAGGAAATATAACTGGGGGGTCTTGGAAGCAATGGTGTAAGGTAATAAACTAAAGGGCAGATTGTCTACCTTGCTGGCCTTTGAAAATCATACTGCAACTAAAAGATAAGCATTTCCATGTCTTACTAATTTATTTATTCAACAAATATTTGAGTTTCTGTTATATTATGTGTTAGGTCCTGTTCTAGGTGTTAAAAGGCACAATAGCGAAAAAGGCAAAGTCCCTGACTATGGGGAGCATGTATTAGTAGGTGACGTGAAACACCAGTGAAATAACAAACAGGCAGGATCAAGAAAAAAATAGGAGAAGAGGGCGGGAAGTGATGGAAGAAGCTCCCAGTTTTCACAGGGTAGGGAGACCTTTTCTGGGAGTGGGACATCTGAACTGAGAGCTAAATAAAATGAAGGACCGAGTCCGGGAATATCGGGGAAGGGCATTCCGTCCAGAGGGAATGAGTGAAACACAGAAAGGCCAAACCTGCCAGCTATGCCCTAGGAGCAGCAAGGAGGCCAGTGTGAGTAGAGGGGAGAGAGGTGGGGCCAGAGAGGTCCTGGGAGCCAGAGAGAGGCCCTGCCACAGGCCACGATAAAGGCTTGGGACTTACTTCTCCAGTCAGATGGGGAAGCCTGTGAAGGATATTGGGGCTTTTTAAGAGAACACTGACAAGTGGGTAGAGAATAGATGAAAAAGACAAGAATGAAAATGGGGAGACCATTTAGAGCCTATTGCTGTAATCCAGGCCAGATTACAGCCTGATGGCAGACACAGGGAGGAACACTGGATTCACAGTGTATTCAGATGGCTTGCTGATGGATTGGGCGAGGGTATAAGAGAACAAGATGGATCAAGGATAACTCCACATTTTGAGGCCTGAGCAATAACCAAATGAATAAAGATACGCAGGAAACGCTAGGGAAAGAGTCCGTTTGCAGTGGGGAAATTAAGAGTTTAATACTAATCATGCAAAGTTTCAGATGCCTACCACCTTGCCACTGGCAATATTGGCTATAATAGTCTGGGGTTGAGAGCAGAGGTTTAGAGATATAAATAGGTCTATAAATGCCATATGTTTGGTATTCTAAGCACAGGTTTGCATGAAGTGGGGCCCAGCCCAGAATAAGTACTTAACTCTCTTTCCGTCCTATGTAAAAGACAGCAGAAGGGAAATTCCAGGTAGGGTGAGCATGAAGCAGGTAGCGCTGAGTTAAACCTTTAAAAAAGAAGGATAGAACCCTAACAGTCAGAATTAAAGGGAAATATAACCAAGGAGTAAGAAATAGTGTAAACCAAAGCAAGGAGAGAGAAGGGAGCAGTGTGTGCAACAAGCTGTCACTTGCTAAATTACTGAGGTGAACCGGTGAAGAATCACCCGGCAACTCCAGGGCAGTCACCTTGGAATCGTAGACTCAGAATCTTTATTCAGGAGTGAATGGGGATCCTTCAGCGTTTCATTGAGTAGGAGTTGGTACAATTCAGTGCTTGTGTAAGATTAAGTGTAAAGACTACATTTCAGGTATATAAAATTGGGAATTTGTTAAACCAGACAGATACTACAGTAGTCAACATTTGGCTGAAAAGAGAGAGTATTTTTTTTAATTATCAGATTTAAAGTAAGTTTTGGTAATATTAAACATATACAAGAGGCAAGATTAAGTATTAGAAAAACCCGACTTTCCCTTCCGTTCAGAGACTTTGTTCTTCTGTTGAGTAACTGTGCTTCAGAGAGATGACTGAGTATTCTCAGACTCAGTTTCTTTATCCTAAGTTAGAATGCAGACAGGATAATTTCTATCTCCTAGTAAAGTGTATATTACTTTAAATTTGCTAAATACTCTATTGTTTATAATAAGGTATGACTCTGAAACTTTCAATTAGAAAGTGGAAATTTTTCTCTACATGACAATTCTTTTTCCCAGCATCACCATCCAAGATTTAGTTAGATTTTTGTAACTGCTACAAATGGAAGGCTTTAAGAAATAAAAACAATCACTGAAATCACCTGAAACATGACTTCTAGCTTATTACAGATTCTTCAGTAAAGTTCTTTTGCTTTATAAATAAAATACCAATTTTTTCTTACAGAGACATGTGACGCAGTCTGGGGGTAATCGTAAGTTCAAGTGCACTGAATGTGGAAAAGCTTTCAAATACAAACATCACCTTAAAGAGCACTTAAGAATTCACAGTGGTAAATATCTGTTTGCTTTCTACACCCTGAATATCATAGCACGTGTGGTACTAAATAAATTCCTCATCGCATGAGATCTACATACATGATCAGGATCTCCTCACTTTTCTTTTAGGATAAAAACTAAAACGGAGAAGCTTTCAGTAAATCATTGATATCTTAGTAGATTTTTAACCTTTGACTAAAAGACATCAAATTAATATAATATGACATACCCAAGAGTTCCTCATCAGAAAATAACGTAGCCTGTATTAACAGTACAAACTGAAAACACTTCGGCTTTCTGAATAATGTTCATTTCCTTGCCTCCTTTGCACATTTGACAAGGGAATGAAAAAACAGAGAGAGAAACGATTTGCGTAAGGAAATAAGGAGGTGAGGCTATCCTCTATGTGAGCAAAGTAGAAATGGAACTCAAGATAGGAAAACGGTGGAGAGGTAAGGCGGAGGCAGCCAGGAAGGGCTCGGGAGCAGAGAGGCCTGCAGCATTGAAGAAAAGTCAGGAGAAAACTGCTCCCTGTCTCCATTGATGTATTCCACGTCGTTTCATAAATTATCACTTAACAAGATGAATATTATACGATGAAAGTATTATGTCTATTTTAGAAACACACAGTAAACAAAGAGCTGTATTTGCATTTCTTTACAGACTCGTATTTGAACAAAAGCTTCCAAGGAAAACTTAGTAGTATCCCACATTCACAGATGCACGTGAAACCTGTGCATCTCCCCATTCATTTTGTTACGTTGTCATGGACTTAAATAATGAAAAAGAACTATTAGTCATGGACTTAAATAATGAAAAATAACTATTAGTTATAAATGGAAAGTTACGGATGTTTTCACACTGCTTATTTTGTGAAAATTATTGTATTGACATTACATTTTACAAACATCTTTCTACAAAATAGTACATTCGGCTTTCTGAAAAGTGGTTGGTGATTTCTGTTTCATTTTGGAACTGCATTTCTAAAAGTGTTGTTTGCTCTTTGAGGTTAACCCTTAAATAAGCCGAAGTTACCACTTGAAAATGCTCAAACCAAGATTCTTACCAAAACATTCATTCATTTTCACACATCGATTAATGTTTCTGAAAAGTAGAAGTTGTCAGTCCGCCACAGAAACCTATTTCTTAGCTCCTATACTATTGAACAGTTTTCATCAGTAATACATTTTTAATAGCCTGCCTTCTTACCAGAGATGATTTGAAGGTAATAGAGTTATACCTAATTTAGGAGAGTTCTTCAAATGTTGAAATTGGAGTAGAAGAAGGAAAATAAAATAAAGCTTAGAGTAATAGTCATTTTGTCCTTTTGTCATACTGCGTGGAGGATAATCTATGATATCTATAAATGATACAAAGTTGGGACGCATAGATTATAACACAGTACTAGTATAGAAACAAGAAGTTGAAATTTAAATGCAGAATCCTGCATTAAAAACGAGTCTCAATCAAGTTGTAAATTTGAATGGCCCAGAGCTCAGTAGGAGCTGACAATATGCTGCCACTCACTGCTTCAAAAGCTAATGCAAATTTAGGCCAGATAGTGGAACACAAAACTCCTCTGCACTGTTCCTTCCTTGTGTACTTGTTTCTGTCTTGTTTTCGAAATTATTTAATATGAGGTTTGTATGCCTTTAATAGAGCAATAATTTTAATTTAAAATTATATAAGAAAAATTAAGAAAGACCAGCATGAAGTAAATGTATTTAAAAAAATAAATATATAAAGTCCTTTATATCCTGTTAGAAGTGGACCACAAATTAGGCTCTAAGACTTAGAAGTAAAAAAAAAAAAAAAGCTACAATAGGTAACCAAGACCCAGGGTGTCTGTGAGTAATAAGAATCAGTTGCTAGAAAAGGACTACTATTCCTGATACTGAGTCCCCAGGAAACATTCCTTGGAGCATTGTAAAGATGAAAGAGCAAAATACAACGTATTGGTACATTATCCTCAGAAAAATCTGTAAAATCACACAGCAAAAAATTTAGTAGGGTTTCTTTTTTAAATCAATAGAAGAAGCCAGTGATATTTCACCAGAGTACAAATTATAAATATAATAGTATTTCTCCAGAGTGGCCTCTTGTATTTAGGCCAAGTATACAGCCCTCTGGGGAGGTTTTCAAGCATGCCTTACCCAAAATGTCATCTCAGGACAGGTGCCAGTCTGCAAACCATTTGTTACTCATTATTGAAGAGATAAATACAAAAATTGAGAGTATTTATGAACTGTTATACCAAGACATTGCTCTGACATTTTATTGGTCCACAGCAGATTGGAAATCTAAAACAAAAGAAATCAAAAAAAAAAAAAAAAAACTGGTCCTTCTACACAGTTTAAAAAGCACTGTTTGGAATATCTAATAATGGATGAGTTATATTTCCTTCAGGAAACCTCTGTAATTTTTTTTTTAGATGAGTTTTTAAAAGATGTTGAGGATCTGAGTCCAAAATGATACTTCCTACATTTGCCTACATTGTTGCCATATACTGATACTATAAAATTTTAATAATGAACCCTGTGTATAATCATGTGTGTTAGTAATTATTTGAACTCTGTATATAGGCACTGAGCTATGACGAGAAGACTACCATACCTCTACTCAGATTTGAGACAAAAGAGCACCTGCCCAAGATCACTTAGCTTAGGGACTGTGATGAGGTCACTGACCCCAAACTCATTGCCTTACCTGTTACCCTCCTCTGTCTCCCTTTCAAAAAGATCAATTAGTCTGTATTATAGATGTTCATCTTCCTACTGTCTCCAGAAGGACTACTAGCATGTAGTTAATCTAAAAATATCATCAAGTAATTAAAAATGTTAAACTAGAGTTATACTAGAGTTATATTAGAATATTTCTCTTGTTTTACCTCTATTGGAAACATTGACCTAAGGCATTGTAAGTATTGAAATCCTATTCCAGACATTTCATTGGAAAGATACTGATAAGCTGGAGAATATAAGAGGTGGGTTAACAAGTAGGTAAGGATTCTGAAAACCGCATCCTGTGAGGAGTGTTTGAAGGACCTGGGTATATTTAACCTGCATAAGGGAAGTTTAGGGATCCATGTGGCAGCTTTTTATCAATGTGAAAGGCTGGCATATGGAAGAAAAGCTGCGCTCGTTCCTTGTGGCATTAGAAAGGGAGACTAGACCAGGGAAATAGGCAGTTTAACGAGCTGACTCAGCCTCTCTCTCAGTAGAACTGTTTTATAAAAAACAGAATCACTGACACTTGATAGGCATACTAAGGGTTTTGCTATGTAATCTCATATAACCTCTCTAACAATCCACTGAGAATGCTTCTACATTTACACACCAGAACTCTGAGGCTTGGAAAAGGTTCAGAAAATAGCATGTGACAGAGCCAGGATTTGATCCCAAATTCTCAGTCCTCAACAGAACCAGATATGACCCTGTTGTGCAGGGCTGTCCACTGGGTTATAACCTCCTATTTACTAACAGAGTTGAAGCAGAGACCAGCTGATGTCCAGGGTGATGTGAGATGAGCTCTTTATTGAAAAGGAGGCTGTACTAGAGGGTTTCATTTTAATTCTTAAAAAGGAAGGGAGGAGATACTTATTTTGACACTGAGTAGACAAATCAGCATCACACTCCATAATTCAACAGTTGGCCATTCATTCATATGAAAGAGGCCTAAAGAGCCTCCGTGTGACCTACGCTGTGGTAGATGTAAGGGGTGAATGGCAAAAAAGACTCAGGGGGCCACCTCCTTGACCCTTATTAATGAACTTAACTGTACAGGGACTTAAGTGAAAATTAGGTTTGTATAAATACATTCCACGTACCTCACTGCTTTTCAACATTTTCTCCCAAGTACCCCTGACGGCCAAGGAGAATAAATGCCCCGAGCCCCTGGAGCGTCCAGGGGGGCAGCTTGAGCAAGACCTCCCTCCACAAGCCAGAAGCGTCTCTGACCTTGTGGTGTTTTTTTCTAACGATACAAACGTTGCCTTTTTTCCATGGCATTATCTGTTTTAATATAAAATTAAAGTCTTAACCATATCCACTGTGACAAACATTGAAACTTCAAGGTGCTTTGCATACTCACTAGGACTTTTATCTCGAGGGGTCTGTACATTCCCATTTAATAGGCAAATGCTTATAATACTTTCTTTTTAAAGTTTTCCTCACATTAGGAAAAGCCTTTTCAAGAAACTTTATGTCTACAAGAATTTTTATCAATCAAGAGATGATATTCATACCTACTAAGTCTTATGGGAGATTTTCCTTTTCTTCTAATATTAATTTCTCCCACAGATGGTGAACTAGAGTAAAATTTATAAAACTATGTATGTAGTTTGATGAAAAAAGATAAGAAAAAATTATTTAAAAGAGTAGAATATAATTATTTGGGGGTTTTGAGAATTATTTGAAGTTGTAAAGGTTGGCAGAAATATTTTATATGTGTTCTGAGAAGATCCCCTGATTGGCTGGCATATGTAGTTCAGACTAAGGTTTTATTAGTGTTTTTAACATTTTTGTAGGTTTTGAACTTACAATAATGATTCTAAATAAAATAGTATTCCAAGCATGTAGGGGGGTCTCTTTTTAAAAATTGCTACTGCTTGTTTTAAGGAAAATGTGGATACAAAAAAATTATATCTAATAATTCGGTGAATATAATTTTTTGTTTGTTTGTTTAGGAGAGAAGCCATATGAATGCCCAAACTGCAAGAAACGTTTTTCCCATTCTGGTTCCTATAGCTCACACATAAGCAGTAAAAAGTGTATCAGCTTGATGCCTGTGAATGGGCGACCAAGAACAGGACTCAAGACGTCTCAGTGTTCCTCACCATCTCTCTCAGCGTCACCAGGCAGTCCCACACGGCCACAGATACGGCAGAAGATAGAGAATAAACCCCTTCAAGAACAACTTTCTGTAAACCAAATTAAAACTGAACCTGTGGATTATGAATTCAAACCCATAGTGGTTGCTTCAGGAATCAACTGTACAACCCCTTTACAAAACGGGGTATTCAGTGGTGGTGGCCCATTGCAGGCAACCAGTTCTCCTCAGGGTGTGGTGCAAGCTGTTGTTCTGCCAACAGTGGGTTTGGTGTCTCCCATAAGTATCAACTTAAGTGATATTCAGAATGTACTGAAAGTGGCAGTAGATGGTAATGTAATAAGGCAAGTTTTGGAGAATAATCAAGCCAATCTTGCATCCAAAGAACAAGAAACAATCAGTGCTTCATCCATACAACAAGGTGGCCATTCTGTTATTTCAGCCATCAGTCTTCCTTTGGTTGATCAAGATGGAACAACCAAAATCATCATCAACTACAGTCTTGAGCAGCCTAGCCAACTTCAAGTTGTTCCTCAAAATTTAAAAAAAGAAAATCCAGTCCCCACAAACAGTTGCAAGAGTGAAAAGCTACCAGAAGATCTTACTGTTAAATCTGAGAAGGACAAAAGCTTTGAAGGGGGAGTGAACGATAGCACTTGCCTTCTGTGTGACGACTGTCCAGGAGACCTTAACGCACTTCCAGAACTAAAGCACTATGACCTGAAGCAGCCTGCTCAGCCCCCTCCACTCCCTGCACCGGAAGCTGAGAAGCCCGAGTCCTCTGTCTCACCAGGTACTGCAGATGGCAATTTGTCCCCCAGTCAACCACCTTTAAAGAACCTCTTGTCTCTTTTAAAAGCATATTATGCTTTGAACGCACAACCAAGTGCAGAAGAGCTCTCAAAAATTGCTGATTCGGTAAATCTACCACTGGATGTAGTAAAAAAGTGGTTTGAAAAGATGCAAGCTGGGCAGATTTCAGTGCAGTCTTTGGAACCATCTTCTCCTGAACCAGGCAAAGTAAACATCCCCGCAAAGAACGATAATCAGCCTCAGTCTGCAAATGCAAATGAGCCCCAGGACAGCACAGTAAATCTCCAGAGTCCTTCGAAGATGACAAGCTCTCCCGTTTTACCAGTGGGATCAACCAGCAATGGTTCCAGAAGTAGTACACCATCCCCATCACCTCTAAACCTTTCCTCATCCAGAAATGCACAGGGTTACTTGTACACAGCAGAGGGTGCACAAGAAGAGCCACAAGTAGAACCTCTTGATCTTTCGCTACCAAAGCAACAGGGAGAATTGCTGGAAAGGTCAACTATCACTAGTGTTTACCAGAACAGTGTTTATTCTGTCCAGGAAGAACCCTTGAACTTGTCTTGCGCAAAAAAGGAGCCACAAAAGGACAGTGGTGTTACAGACTCAGAACCAGTTGTAAATGTAATCCCACCAAGTGCCAACCCCATTAATATTGCTCTACCTACGGTCACTGCCCAGCTGCCCACAATCGTGGCCATTGCTGACCAGAGCAGTGTCCCCTGCTTACGAGCACTAGCTGCCAATAAGCAAACCATTCTGATCCCCCAGGTGGCTTACACGTACTCGACTACGGTCAGCCCTGCAGTCCAGGAACCACCCTTGAAAGTGATCCAGCCAAATGGAAATCAGGTAAGCAATCCCCCAGTCCTGAACCTGGCTAGTAAAATGCTAGTTTGACTAATTTCAATTAACTCTTTCTGACAAAAATTAGTCCCTGTAGAGCCAACTAAGTCATTACCAACTGTCATGGCACGATGTCTTCTGTTGTTTGTTAATCCAAGATAGTGTTATCCTTTTAAACGTTGAAATGTTATCCTACTTTGAAAAATGATTTTATAAGCCTCAGCTAAATATCTATCTGAAGTTAGAAATAAAAAAGAAAAGCAAAATTAAAATAATAATGGATTTCTGTTTCTATAGCTGAATTCCTAAAATTAGTAATAGTTTCTGCCTTGATTATGATCATTAATAAATAAAGATGTGTTCATAGCAGACTTAGCTATCACTTATGTACTAACACCTCTCTTCATAAAAGGCTTTAATTAAATAAGAATTAAGTATACAGAGATAAATTTGATCTTTTATGCAAATATTTGTGTAAAATAATTATTTCAGTATCCTGCTCAAATGTATATTTACTGCTTTTGTTTTCCTTTAAATATTGCTCCTGATTTGATTTTCTGCAATTATAATAACTTTTGAGAAAGATTTTCACGTGACCAGCGAAGTCACCTCAATTTTTAGTGAATGGAACACTCTGCATGCGTTTGGATAGGAAAAGAGTGGCCCTTAACACTTCACATAATCACATGACCAGCCCAAATAGCAATGAAAACAGAGTTAAGTTACTGCAGAAGCCATTGGCAACTCACAGATGACTCGACAAATGGCTGCATCTTTCCTGCCTTAGGAACCCATAAGAAACATTCTGGAAAAGCCTTCAACTTTTACAAAATTTGTGGGTCTAGAGGCAATAGAATTCAACAATCTAGAAAAACCAAAAGGATCTCAGAAACTTAATTCTTCAACAGGTTCCCTGCAGGATTATTCTACCTACAAGACAGACTGCTGCCCAAAATTATTTCCATGATACTGCCTGAATTTTTTATATTCCACTGGAGTTCTAAAGACTCATTTTGACTATCAGATATTTCCCATTTAAAAATGTAAACCCTCCTGCATTGTTTTTCCATCTCCTTACGAAAGTAGAGCAAACCTCTCTCTTTTCAAGTAGGCCATGGAAGTTAGTTCCAAGAACACTGAAGTTCTGAGGGATATAATTTAAAGACCAATTTAAAAAAAAAATAGAATCTTGATTTTTGCTTAGGGAAACCCAGAATTAAAAAATGAAGGTAAATGATGCTGTTAGTAATGAGTGACTAAGAAGCATATTCACAAACTAGAACTTCCTGCAAATTTCTTAAAGTATTGGTTTACATGGAACCAAGTAAATTTTGTTACTCTGCATTTTAGATTCTTTCTCTCTGGTGTCCTTCCTTGTCAGTACCGGTTTAGACATGTCTGTTTTTCTGAAGTTTTCACTGTATTCTTTCCAGCCTCACTTTTGTCTATATCCACCCATCTGTGATCTAGCCCCACTCTTGCAGCCCGTGTGCAGTGCTGTATGCTTGCTTTCATCAGTACATTCAAAGTATAAATCAAAGCAAATCTTTAACCCATGCTTTTTTTATATCTCTTACCTTTTAATTTTAAATTAAAATTTTTTATTCTTTTATTCCTTTAGGATGAAAGGCAAGACACTAGCTCAGAAGGAGTATCAAATGTAGAGGATCAGAATGACTCTGATTCTACACCACCCAAAAAGAAAATGCGGAAGACAGAAAATGGAATGTATGCTTGTGATTTGTGTGATAAGATATTCCAAAAGAGTAGCTCATTATTGAGACATAAATATGAACACACAGGTACGTCAGACATACTATCCTTTTTTAAAATGCCTATGATATAATATACTGAAAAAATGCTAGAATAAAAACTAAAGTTCTTAGAATTAATTTTGTTTTTGTTTTCTACTTCTCTGATGTTGCTACATTCATTTATCTGCCCACTTCTACCTCCTCCTTAAGGTGTGTGCCTTTATTTTTGGTTTTTGCCCTAAATATCCCTTTACTGACTTAACTCCTTCAGGCTGGCACAGCATTTATTCTGTCCATGTTCATTTAATGCAAATTTGTGCTAGGTTAGTATGATTAAAAAACATAGTATCCACTAATAAAAACTATGGCACCAGTGGCCTAAAATGATAGGGAGATAGGATCTGTCTCCATGAAATAAAAAGCTGCTTTGGAAGCGTGCAGCCTGCTGTCCTGTAAAATCGCACGGTACTTTTTGGTCCTTGTCACTTAAAGATGTCATGCAGACTTTTCAAGTCTTAGGTACTGTGATTCTTTCCCAAAATACACACTTCGTGGGCTATTTGAGAGGTTTCTAAGCTTCATTCTGCTAACAACTGGCTCTCCAAAGGGTAAGGAGACTGATTTGTAGTATTTGCAGGTTTTTGTGACATGAATACTCACGCAGTGGCTGATTTCAAGCTGGGTGATGTCAGTCAACTTGCAGTATTCCTAAAAATTTAGCAGTAGACTCTCTCCAGCCAGCAAAGACTGACTTCAGCACACCCTGTGTCTCTCCAGCATGGGCTGCTGGAATGGCTTGAGCCATTTGTCATGAGCTCTTACAACCCCTACCCTTTCTTCCCTGCCTCACCATCACCCTTTTTGGCTGTACTATCCTTATCTTTCATATTTCTATCAACTATTTTAATTCATTTCCAACTCTTGTGAGAAAAGATAGAGACTTTTCCTCCTTCAATCTGTATATTCAAAGATACATGCAGTGACACTTGGGCATTTCTTGGTGTTAAAGCTAGTATTACAAAAGACAAGTTGGATCTCTCAAAATAAGCCCCTTGTCACTCAATCCTTTGGTTGTTTTCACAGGGATCTCAGAAAAATTAGAATATCTCCTTTGTCTTCGAGCAGTAGTAAAATATTAGCAAATACTAAAATGGAAAATATATATGAAAAATACACTAGCCCTAAAAATCAAAAGCATCATGTCTGCCTTTGTTAGTGTTAACTTGTGATAGCCATGAAATTGGATATTATCAGTCCTGATGATGATCATGGTGTTGGTTCTTCCCCTGTCTAGGCAGCAGCATTCCTCTACCCTCCAGGGAAAAACTTGTTTCTCAGGGGTCAGAATAATCTGGATATTACAATGCTTTGTGGTTTTCTCAATGATGTCAGTATATAAAGTACATGTATATGAGTTTTATCATACATAAAAGGTATTTATGAAGCATGAAAATTTCATTGGGGGTAGAGGTTGTGCCTAGGAATAAAATGTCAACAGGGTTCTGGGTTGGGGAGTGATGATGAAAAAGCCCAGGTGAGATGCGCCTGCGTCCCCTCCTGCCCTCACAGTGGTCACTGCCCAGTACCTCACGGGAGCTTCACTTGCTCAGGTTTGCACACTGGTGTCCTGATGCTTGTATCTGTGGCGTTTCAACCTCATACAGCTTCTCCATTGACCTTTTTATCTGCAAAGCAGAGTATAGGACATTACATTTTCGGGTATAAAGGACAAACCAACTATTGTACTATGTTACAAAGAGTTCTGGACCTGAAAGGTTTTTGTTGTTTTGTTTTTGTTTTGTTTTTTCAGTTTTGGCCGGGGCTGGGTTTGAACCCACCACCTCCGTCATATGGGGCCAGCGCCCTACCCCTTTGAGCTACAGGCGCCGCCCCCTGGAAGTTTTTTTTATTTTTATGGTTTATGAAAGGAATAACTCCGCAAACTAAAGTGCCCCAAAAGCCTTATAAGGATTTTATTTAATAAGGATCGTAGCGAAATATGAAAAATAAAGATTTTATTGAAATAAAATGCCACCATTTAATTTCAAAGCTGTTCTTGCTTTGCAGGTAAAAGACCCCACGAGTGCGGGATCTGTAAAAAGGCGTTCAAACACAAACATCACTTGATCGAGCACATGCGGTTACATTCTGGAGAAAAGCCCTACCAATGTGACAAATGCGGCAAGCGCTTCTCGCACTCGGGCTCCTACTCTCAGCACATGAATCACCGCTACTCGTACTGCAAGAGGGAGGCGGAGGAGCGCGACGGCGCCGAGCAGGAGGAGGCGGGCCCCGGGGTCCCGGGCTTCCCCGGCCAGCGCGGCGCCGGGGCCTCGCCCTCGCAGGTGGACTCGGACGGGAGGGAGAGCTCGACGAGGGAAGAGGACGAAGACAGCGACAAGGAGGAGGAGGAGGAGGAGGAGAAGGAGATGGAAGAGCTGCAGGAGGAAAAGGAATGTGGAAAACCACAAGGGGAGGAGGAGGAGGAGGAGGCCGAGGAGGAGGAGCAGGAGGAGGCCGAGGAGGTGGAGCAGGAGGAGGCAGGAGCTGCCAAGACGGAAGGCGCCGCCAAGGCTGAGGGAGCTGCCGGCCACGCAAGCAGCCCAGAGCAAAAAGTAAGCGAGGATAGTGAGCAAGTGTCTGAAGAAAAAACAAATGAAGCCTGATAGTTTTCTAGAAGGAAAATAAATTCTAAATTGGTAATGAAGTCTGTTCTATATCACCCATGCTTTTCATGGAAACACAGTACCCTGTATGCTGTGATTCCTGTTCACTACTGTGTAAAGTAAAAACTAAAAAAACACAAAATACAAAAAAAAAAAAAAAAGAAAGAAAGAAAGAAAAAAAAAAAACATACAAAAAAAAAATATATCCAGGTGTGCCTGAACTTCAGACCTAGTAATTTTTCATGCAGTTTTCAAAGTTAGGAAAAAGTTTGTAACAAGAAGCAGATTAGAAAACATAAATGACTCAGAGAACAAAGATTAACAGGTTAAAGGAAACTGATTAGATGAGCATCTGGCATTGTCTTATTGTATCAGTATTAATTATCATTCTTATGTTGGTTTATTCTTAAGCTGTACAATTGGGAGAAATTTTATAATTTTTTTATTGGTAAACATATGCTAAATCCGCTTCAGTATTTTATTATGTTTTTTAAAATGTGAGAACTTCTGCACTACAAAATGCCCTTCACAGAGAAGTCTAATGGAGTTCCAAACCGTGCTAACTACCTTTTATAAATCCAAGCTAGAAGGTAGTGATTTCTAATATTTAGACATCATAATAGAGCATATTATCATTTAAAGTGTATTGTTAGCCTTAAGAAAGCAGCCGGTAGAAGAACTGAAGTTTCTTACTCTTGTGGTTTAAAATGGAGTTCACAAGATTGTCATTAAGTTCTGATTGCAGGGACTAACAGTGTTAATACTGGTAAGGACAACGAAGTCGTCAAAATCAGTGTCTGTGATTGTGTTTGAGTTCGTGGTAACAAATATGAAGGATATGACATGAAGCTTTGTATCTCCTCTGGCCTTAAGCAAGACCTGTGTGCTGTAAGTGCCATTTCTCAGTATTTTCAAGGCTCTAACCCGCCTTCATCCAATGCGTGGCCTACAATAACTAACATTTGTTGATTTGTTGTATCAAAATTCCCAAGTAAAACTTAAAACCACTGACTCTGTCAGAGAAACTGAAACACTGGGACATTTCATCCTTTAATTCCTCAGTATTCATTTTGTGTTAATTGACTTTCAGAATTTCTCTACAGAAACGAAAGGGAAATTTTCTAATCTGCTTTATCCATGTACTTGCATTTCAGACATGGACATGCCATTGTTATTTGGCTCATAACTGTTTCCAAATGTTAGTTATTATGGACCCAATTTATTAACAACATTAGCTGATTTTTACCTATCAGTATTATTTTATTTCTTTTAGTTTATAGATCTGTGCAACATTTTTGTACTGTATGTCTTCAAACCTGGCAGTATTAATACCCCTTCTTACTGACATATGTACTTTTAGTTTTAGAAAACTTTTATATTTATGTGTCTTATTTTTATATTTCTTTATTTATTACACAGTGTAGTGTATAATACTGTAGTTTGTATTAATACAATAATATATTTTAGTATGAAAATTTGGAAAGTTGATAAGATTTAAAGTAGAGATGCAATTGGTTCTCTTGCATTGAGATTTGATTTAACAGTGTTATGTTAACATTTATACTTGCCTTGGACTGTAGAACAGAATTTAAATGGGAATGTATTAGTTTTACAACTACAATCAAGTCATTTTACCTTTACCCAGTTTTTAATATAAAACTTAAATTTTGAAATTCACTGTGTGACTAATAGCATGGTATGCTCTGCAGTTTTATTAAGAGATTAGCCTAACCATAAAACTCTCATTTCCTTAGTAAGCCAAATTAGGATTACCTTATATAAACAGTGTTGGGAACAATGTTTAACACTTTGTGCCAATTTGTTCCTGTATTCATGTATGTAAGTTACAAATCTGATTCTTCATTTTTAAGTTCCTTGTTACACCATGGTCATTTTCTAGTTTTTTACCAGACTCCCCCATCTCACAATAAAATGCATCAACAAGCCTGATTTGCTGTCATTCTTTTAATCATTATCAGTATTTTCTCTGAAAAACCCTTTGTAACAGAGCTTTTATATACTGTCATCTTACACTTGATTCCCCTTGAGCCAAGTTCGGATAACACTAAATGTTTTAGACACTTATCACTAAATCATGGATTTTCTTATGGCTAAATGTTTCTGGAGAGCTTAGAGTTGACAAGTAAAGGCCTCCTCAGACACTTTTCCTTCTCCCTGAACCCTTTAACACCCTACTTCCAATCCCATGCCTTCTTGGCCCTTAGGACCCTTCAGGGAAGGCTGGGCTAGATGCCTTTCTGACTCTCCCATGGCTGCTGTGCCTTTCTCATCAGAGCTCTTACGCTGTCGCTTACATCCCTACCCCACTCCCAGGAACAGGGCCCATGTCTGTCATAATCATGCTCACATCCCCGCTGACTAGCAGAGTGCTCGGCACTAGTTGATACAACAAATACTTGTTGACTAAAAATATAATTTGCATGTGTATGAAGCTCAGAAATGCATTCACTACTTTTTTTGCTTCTTATCCCAGGGGAAAAAAAAAAAAAAAAAAAAAAAAAAAATATATATATATATATATATATATATATATATATATATGTTAAATGATTTTACCAGTTCAATGATTTTCCTTTTAGGTATTACTAGCCTATATCACATCTCATGTACAGGTACCTTACACTATCTACATTTAAACTCAAGCTTAGCCTTAAAGAATATGAATAAAAATATCTATAAGACTAATGTACATTTCAGGGCATGATGGGAAAGAAAGGGAGGGCATGAAATCTTTTAAAACTGTGTGCAAACTTAAAAATAGCCTTGAAAAGAACACTATTAAAGTGCAGTGCAATGATTATACTGACACGATGAATATGTAAACTTAGAACAGATTTTACCTCTTCAGATCAATGAGAGAGGAAGACTATATTAGGAATATATATATTCTATGAACTAAAGAAAAAATCAGAAGCTCCTCTGCTCTAGTGAGCAAAATATTTATTCAACAACAGCAGAATATGCATATTTTTCTAACAAAACATGGGATGTTCGTGAAGAGGAACCATATTATGGGCCATAACAACTCTCAAGTTTAAAAGGATTGCAAACAAATTGTTTTCTATGATTACAAAAGAATTAAGCTAAAAATCAGTAGCAGAACCACATCTATAAAATCCCCCAGATTATTGGGAAATTGATTAACACATTAAGTAGCCCAAAGGGTGTTAAAAATTACAAAATGTGAACAAAAGGAAAATACAACATATCAAAACTTAGAGTACAGTAAAAGCAGTATATATATAAGAAAATTCATAGCATTAAATGCTTACAGAAGAATAAAGGCCTCAATAATATATGCAAAAAGAGCAAAATTATTAAACCAAACAGAAGCAGGGGGGAGGTGATAATAAAAGAAATAAATGGCATAGAAAACAAAACAGTAAATCAGGGGCATTGGAATTTTGTTTTGAGAAGACTAGTAAAAATAGATCAAAGAAAAAAGAGACACAAATTAACCAGTATCAAGAATGGAAGAAGCGATATCCTTACAGATTCTACAGAGTAAAAGAAGAATAAGGAAATATTATTATGAATTTTATTCCAATAAATTTGAAAACTTTGATGAAAACAAGGCATTTCTTAAAAGACCCAAACTACTAAATCTCAAGAAGAAACAGCTTACATAGTTTAATACCAACTAGATTAAATTTCTGTTTAAAATCTTTCCACAAAGAAAATTTCCAGCTTACCTGGTGAATTCTCTCAAACACTTAAGGAATATACTGTTCCAATTCTACACAAACTCATCCAGAAAAATGAGATAAAACACTTCCCACTTCAGTCTGTAAAGCCAGCATTAACCTAATGTCAAAACCAGGCAATGACACTACAAGAAACAAAAACTGCTTACATATTCCGCATATACATAGATGGAAAAATTCTTAAGAAAATGTTTGGAAATCAACTTGGCCCGTATATCAGAAGGAAAATACATTATGACCAAGTGAGATTTATCACCAGATGAAAAGGTTTTCTAAGCATTTGAAAATCAATTACAAAAAAATAATAATAACAAATGCTCTTCAACTTACAATGGGGTTACATCTCAATAAATCCATTGTAAGTTGAAAATACCATAAGTTGAAAATGCATTTAATAAACCTACCAAACATGGCTTAGTGTAGACTAACTTAAATGTCCTCCGAACACTTAACATTTGCTTCCAAATGTGCAGAATCATCTGACACAAAGCCTTTTTTTTTTTTTTTTTTGCAATTTTTGGCTGGGGCTGGGTTTGAACCTGCCACCTCTGGCATGTGGGGCTGGCACACTACCCCTTTGAGCCACAGGCACCGCCCCACAAAGCCTAATTCATAAGAAAGTGTTGAATACTGCACACAGATGGGCATTTTGTAGACATGATAGGCTGCAAAAAATCACAAAACACAGTACACTGTAGAGTATCAGTTGTTTACCTTGTGATCATATCTGTAGAAATTGACAGGTCAGTTCTATACCTATATGCACATACAAAGGAATCATGTTGATAACAAATTTGGAGGACTTCCAATATATCATTTCTGTCTTTATAAAACTACAGTAATAAAGACAGAGTTGTATCAGGCATTATAATACACGTATAGATCAAGGAGTCAAGAGGCCTGGCGCCCATAGCACAGTGGTTACGTTGCCAGACACATACAGCATTGCTAGTGGGTTCGAACCCAGCCCTGGCCAGCTAAACGTTTTGGCGGGCACCTGTAATCACAGCTTCTTGGGAGGCTGATGCAAGAGAATCACTTAAACCCAAGAGTTTGAGGTTGCTATGAGCTGTGATGCCACTGCACTCTACTGAGGGCAACATAGTGAGACTCTGTCTCAAAAAAAGAAAAAAGAAAAGAAAAAGTCAAGAAAAGGCCCATACATACATAGTTAATTGATTTTTGCAAAAGGTGCCAAGATGGTGCAATGGTAAGAGGACCTTCTTTTAAAAAAAAATGCTGATAATAGATACCCATATGTAGGAAAATGAACTTGATCCTTACCTCACACCATATACAGAAACTGACCCAAATTGATTAAATACAGGAGCTATAATATAAAAAACTTCTAGAGGAAAACAAATTCTTTGTGACTTCGGACTAGGCAAGGATTTTCTAGATAAGACACTAAAAGCATGAATCATAGAAGAAAAGAATTGATGGACTTCATCAAAATTTCAAATTTGTTCTCTTCGAAAGATACTGTTAAGAAAATCCGAAGAGAATACACAGACTAGGGGAGCAAATATTTGCAAAACATATATGTACATACCATATAGAAATTAAAACACATGTACACATAAAAACCTATACATGAATGCTCATACCAGCATTATTTATAATAGCCAGAAAATGCAAACAACCCAAAGGTCCACCAGTTGATGAATAGTTAAAATATGGTATATCCATGCAATGAATACTCTTCAACTCTTAAAAGGAATGAAATTTGATACAGCTACAACAAAATGAACGGTTGCCTAGTGCTGGGGAGAGAATGGAGGGTGACTGCTAATGGGTATGAGGGATTTAGGGGAGGGTGCCGGGGGTAATGAAAGTGTTCTGAATTAGATTGTGATGATATTTGCGCAACTCTGAATATACATGTATTACATGTAATTACACATTGTAAATGGGTAATAATGATATATGAATTATATCTCAATAAAGCTGTTAAAAAATACAGTAGAACTTCTGTAAGTTGACCACCTAAGAGACTGTAACAAACTGGTCAACATATGGAGGTGGTCAACAGAAGGAACTTCCTTCGAGTACATGTTCAGTCTATAAAGAGTAGGTTGACGTAAGGAACTGGTCAAGGTAGGGAGGTGGTCAAGTATGGGGGTCATAATGTCTGAATATCTACATGTTGAATAGATAAAGAATATATAAAGAACTCTTACAACTCAAGATAACACAATTTTTTCAATTGCCTAAAATTTTAAAGAGACACTTTACCAAAGAAAGTATATATATAGATGGGAAATGAGAATGAAAAGATGATTCACACCAGTAGTCATTAAGGGAAACAATGTGCTTTCAGTACACAACCAATAGAATGGCTGAAACACCAGGCATTAGTCAGGATTTAGAGCTACTGGATCTTTCGTACATTGCTGGTGAGAATTTACAATGATACAACCACTTTAGAACATAGTTTTTCAGTCTCTTGTAAAAAACACTTATTGGCTCCCTGACACTCCAAATAAATGAAAATGTTGTGGTAAGATATACATAGCAGTTTTAGTCATGATAATCTAACTGGAGATAGCCCGAATGTCTATCAGCCCATGAATGAATAAGCAAATTGTGTTTCAGCTGTACAATGAATAGCACTCAGCAATAACACCAGGGATGAATATCAAAAGTATAACATGATGCTGTGCTGCTCCCAAGTATATTAATTTGTGAAAAGTAACCAAATTGGTGAGTTTAAAATTATATGAAATGGATGCAAATTGCAGCTCAATAAAGCTAATTTATAAACAGGAGGATGTATTAAGACCATCAAAAATGAACTCAATCTCTGAAGCTATGAAAAGCAGAAGCTCCTGCACTCAAGCAAAAGTACAAATGCTCTTTTACAGAAATATCATCTGATTTCATTAGTTTTGAAGGAGGTAGATACATTATCCTAAAATTAGTTCTTGGAAAAACATTTTCTTTTATTGTTGGAGATTCATTGAGGATACAAAGAACCAGGTTGTGTTGATTGCATTTGTTAGGTAAAGTCCCTCTTATAATTGTGTACCACCCCCAAAAGGTGTGTCACACATCGTGACCCCCATCCCCTTCCTCTTTCCCTGTTTTTACTCTCCCCTCCCCCACCCCCATCAATTGCCCTCATATCAGGTTGAGTACATAGGATGCTTTGTTTTTTGAGACAGAGTCTCACTATGTAGCCCTCAATAGAGTGCTATGACATCACAGCTCACAGCAACCTCAAACTCTTGGGCTTAAGTGATTCTCTTGCCTCAACCTCCCAAGTAGCTGGGACTATAGGCAGCCGCCACAATGCCTGGGTATTTTTTGTTGCAGTTGTCATTGTTTTAGCAGACCCAGGCCAGGTTCAAACCATCATCCACAGTGTATGCAGCCAGTGGCCTAACCACTGAGCTACAGGTGCCGAGCCAGCACGTACGATTCTTACTTCTCCATACTTGTGATGCTTTACTAAGAATGATGTGTTCCATGTCCATCCTTGGAAAAACATTTTCAACTTTAAACTCATTTATAAATAATAATTCTATAATTCTATAGAATGAATTACCTCATGTCATGATTTTGATGTACATTTCACAGTTTACCTTTGAAAAATACTACTGAAAGCTATGCCATTTATGAGTATTAACTTGTTAGTATTTTATTTTGACTAAGATACACATTCTAATTACACCTGCCCTTAGATGTCTGTAAACTAAAGTAAAACAGAAGTAATTCAATGTCCTATCTAAGCTATAACAATGGTTGTACTTTATCAGAATAATAGAGGTATATAATTTGTAATTTGGGGGACATTATCTTTTTGATGTCAACATCACATAACTCTCATTTCCTTTATTAATTAAAAAAAAGACCAGCTTTGTGTTCTAAACACAATTACAAGCAATGGCTTTATGTTCTAAGTATACATTTAGATTTTGTTGCCATTGTTTCTGTTCAGCAATTCAGCAACTTAATGTTTCTGTTATTGAATTAGGTTTGTTTTTCTTTCTCAGAATACTAGAAAGTGGAAAGGGGAAAGATATCTTCAATACAGGCATATTCAAGGCAAATTACAAGTTAGGTATTTTTTAATCATATGGATCTACAGAAAATGCTGTGTTCTTCTATTGCTGATAATCTAGTCCTGTGGTTTTGGCTTCATGGCCTCCCTGATCCAGACAGTGACCAGAGCTAGGTCAGTTCTGGAGCTAGTTCAAACTTGGATTACTTGAGGGAAATGAGGTTCAGACTTCTGAAAAGGGGGATGGAACGTGTGAAACATGTAGACACAAACGTTCTAGTAGACGAGAGTAAGATGGAACAGAACCCAAGTCGAGGAGTTCCTACACCACCTATCACAGCCCAGAGCTAAGTGTTAGAAGCATCTACTAGAACCTTCCCGGAGAGGGTGACCAAGTTCATGCTTCCTGAAGCCTCTCTGGACCTGCCCTAGATGGGCCCAAATCCAAGTTCACCTCCCAAGGTCTGGACATCCAGATGACTAGGGCAATATTCACCTGAGATACTTGTGCATTTGAAGAAGACAGGATTTTAAAAATATCATTTAAAAAAAAAAATACTTTCCAGCTCAGCACCTGTAGCACAGTGGTTATGGTGCCAGCCATATACACAGAGGCTGGCAGGTTCATATCTGGCCTGAGCCAGCTAAACAACAGCTGCAACAACAACAAAAAATAGCCGGGCATTGTGGCGGGCACTTGTAGTCCCAGCTACTGGGGAGGCTGAGGCAAGAGAATTGCTTAAGTCCGAGAGTTTGATGTTGCTGTGAGCTGTGATGACATGGCACTCTGCTGAGGGCAACATAATGAGACTTTGTCTCAAAAATAAATAAATAAAAATAAAAATACTTTCCCCAAGTGTATAATTAATTTTAGATGATGATAATATACTACTCATATTTAATCTTAGAACCTCAAGAAGTTATTATTTTCCAGTTTCTCAAAACAGTAAATAATGACAAAAAAGTGTTCAAGTTCATCAACATAAAATGATCAGAAATCCTACATGCAAATTGTGTGCAAATAATTCCATCTAATGAACGTGAATCCCAATGACAGTAAATCATAGGGCTTTGTGTCAGTACAAATATAACTTTGGGCTAGTAATTTTATCTTCCACTGACTTAGGGGAAAATTCTTGCTCCACCTTACTTCTCAGAGATACACTAGAAGAAATGTAAGATCTATCAAAGTGTACTGTACACCTGGGAAAGAAGTAGATGGAGAGCTCTGAGTGTGCACATGTGTGTGCGTGAACACGTACATATATATACACATCTACCTATGGATACATACATACCTGCACACTGTAGTGTTCTACTAACAAGTGATGAGGACATCTAACAACGCAAGGGAAAAACAGTATCTTGGCTTTGACTCAGTTAGGCAAACAGAAGCTGTAAAAAGCAGAAATAATACAGTCTTCATCAGGCATTAAGGTTAATGTTAGGCACAATGTTAGTCTTCATCAGGCATAAGGTCAGTTACTGGAAGGCTGAGGGATCAACCAGGTGTTGATCCCTCAACACCAGCAGGTCCACACTGCTGTGAAGTGGACAAGGCAGCGGAACTCAGATCTGCATGGGAACTGCTCACCAAGCCGGTTGCTTCAGCAAGGCTCTCTCTAGACATCACCAAAGGGAATATTATTAAACATAAAGATTGCTTTACTCGGACACATTTCATGGAGGGAAGGCTGACAAACAAGGTCATAATAGATTTCTGTCTCCTTTTCTGCGGTGGTCACTAAATTCAGAAGAGATCTAGCCCACCAGTGGGGACCTTCATAAGAGCAAGAAGAGGCTTGCTGGCCAGAGGTGAACAGAGATTCTCAAATCCACTTTCTTTTTCTTTTTTTTTTTTTAATGTATGTATTCTTTTTTATTGCGATAAAGTGTCTATGACATAGAATTTACCATTTTAACCAGCTTTCATTGTATCCACTTTGGTGGCATTAAGTATATTCACAGTGTGTTACAGCCATCACCACCATCCATCTCCACGACTTTTTCATCATCATAAACAGAAATTCTGACCCATTAAACAATAACTACCCATTCTACCCCTCCCAAGATCCTATAATAACCTGTATTATATTTCCGTAGCTATGAATTTGTCCGTTCTGTGTATTTTACATCAGTGGAATCAACCAATATTTATCCTTTTTGTCTTGATTATTTCATTTACCACAATGCTTTCAAGCTTCATCCACGTAGCCAATGTGAGAGTTTCCTTCTGCTTTGTGGCTAAATAATATTCTATTGTACATATTATACATCTTGTCTACCCATGGGTCATTTTCGCATTTTGACTAGTGTGAATAAAGCTCCTGTAAACATCAGTTTGCAAGGATCTGTTTGAGTTCTTGCTTTTAATTCTTTGGGGTATATACCTAGAAATAGAATTGCTGGATCACATGATAATTTAATGTTGAGTTTTTTGATGAAATGCCAAACTGTCTTCCACAGGGACTGTACCATTGTATATACCTTGCAGCAATGCACAAGAATTCCAACTTCTCCACAACCTCACAACATGTGTTATTTTCTGTTTGGTTTGGTTTTATTGATAATATCCATTCTGATAGGTACGAAGTGATATCCTGTAGTTAGATTTGCATTTCCCTAATAACTAGTGATGTTGAACATCTTTGCATGTGACCAGTGTAACCAAATGGTTGATTTATCTATCTTCTTTGCAGAAATGTCTGGTAGGGTCCTTGGCCCTTGGCCCATTTTTGAAGTGAGTGGTTTTGAGTTTTTCCTATTGTTAAGTTGTAGGAATTCTTTATATATTCTGGATATTCATACCTTATCAGATATATGATTTTCAAATATTTTCTCCCATTCTGTGAGTTGTTTCTTCACTCTCTTTGTAGTGTCCTTTGATGCACAAGTTTTTTTATTTTGATAAAGTCCAATTTCTCTGTAATTTCTTTTGTTTCCCACACTTTTGATGTCATTTCCAATAAATTATTGCCAAATCCAATATCATGAAGCTTTTCTCCTATGTTTTCTTCTGAGACTTTTATAATTTTAGCTCTTATGTCTAGGTCTTTGGTCCATTTTGAGTTAATTTTTGCATATGGTATAAGGTCAGGGTTCAACTTCATTCTTTTACATGTGGATATTTAGTTTTCCCAGCACTTTTGTTGAAAAGACATTGAAATAGTCTTGACACTTTCATCAAAAATCCATTGGCCATTATGCACAGATTAATTTAGGGAACTATGCCTGTTGTCAAATTCATTCTTGCTGCATCATTTTTTAAAATGTGAGATATAGGATGTGTTGAAAACAAAGATCTTTCTCTTTTACTAAATATTGGATCAAGATGAGTCATACCACTTAAAAATCTGAAAAGGGAATTTTCCTTCTGTAATACTGTTTTGGGGGAGGATGATTCTGCATGAATTAATTATGATGGATAATTTTTACATTTCTAATCTCACTGATACAAGAAAACAAGAACTGACACTTAAAGAGTGAATTCAGCTTAAATTTCAGCAAAGAAGGCCTAGCTGTTTTGAACTGTATGGAAATTTTGCTGCTGTATTTGTTTGTTTTTATTGTTATTATTATTAAATCATAGCTGTGTACATTAATGCAATCATGGGACACCATACACTGGTCATATAAACAATTGGACATATTTTCATCACACTGTTTAACACAGCCTTCCTGGCATTTTCTTAGTTATTATGTTAAGACATTTATGTTCTACATTTAGTAAGTTTCACATGTACCCTTGTAAGATGCACCGTAGGTGGTGATCCCACCAATTACCCTCCCTTCACCCATCCTCCTCCTCCCCTCCCCTCCCTTTCCCCTTTCCCCATATTCTTAGGTTGTAATTGGGTTATAGCTTTCATATGAAAGCCATAAATTAGTTTCATAGTAGGGCTGAGTACATTGGATACTTTTTCTTCCATTTTTGATATTTGTTTGTTTTGATATGAGTCTAATAGTTTGGTAAAATAACTAACTCTACATATTGTTTCTGTCTAGATACGGGCTCATTATTACTTAGGGTGATTGTAATATTAGCAGTTTCTTTGAGACCGTCACTTTTTCTGTCGATATGGATCAGCTAGTGCTGTTTTATCTTATCATCTGGAACTTTCTTAAGCTAGTAATTGTATTACTGTATAAAATTTTTACTCCATCATTCCTACTATGTTCATTTAGTAGTGATGGACATTCTTCTGTTTCCTTCGTCAGCCCCTCTTCCTCTACCTGATCTCAAACTGTTGGTAGACCTGTGACTCCCTTATAAGCTCTCTATGATTGTCTGGTTAATTAACCACCTATTCTCTCAAATGCATATTCACTCAAAAGGGTTTCTCTAATCCTTTGAGCTCCAGGCTTATATATGTAAGCACCAACTTAGATGACAGAAAGACATGTCAAACTTAACCAGGGCCAAATTGACCCTTGACTTCCCCACCCGTGTCCCCAACTTATTCCTGGCCTATGCATCCTCATCCGCATAAAAACTGGTGCTGTCTGCCCAGGGACTCAAGCCAAATCCTTGAAGCAGGGAGGAGGCCTTGAAGGAGGGAGCCTCTTCCCTGTGTGATACCTGCAGGAGAGACACTATGATGTCTTATTCTTCCTTTTGGAATAGAAAATACCAATTTTGATTTTTCTGATTGCCATGGGCTCCATTATTGGAGTGTAGGACACACACAAAAATAGTGTCAGTTAATTCCCTTATAATCTGTTGAAATGGGGCAAGAAGTCAGTGGGTGCCCCGGGGAAAGGGCAGACTTGGGACCAAACTGCCATGTTCACATCCCAGCTTGGATGGTGATGCCTCTAACAGCTACATGATCCTGGGCACTTTACCTGAAATGTCAATGCCTCGGTCTCCTCCTTGTAAATGGAGGTGATATTTATAGCACCCACTTCAAAGGGTTGTTGAATGAGTTTATAGACTGAATGCTCTTAGAACAGGGTCAGGCACGTTGTTAGAGCTAAACGTTGTTTTCTGTTATGGGGCAGAAGACACAAGGCGTGAAATAGTTCAGTGTACCTCAGGACTCGGTCACATGCACAGTGAAGAAATAGAACATGCGCGGGGGAGCATAAGGAAAGCAGCCCCTTCCGTCCCCATGATTCTCCATCATTTTCATCTTCTGTCCATTCACCCAACCAAGTCTCTTTTTCACCTCTTGTGTTACCACCAAAACCCTCTGGTTTATTCTAGGCAAGTCAGTCTATGTTTAAACTTGGGAGTGTTAGGGACCACTTGTCGGAGTCTTCATTTGTAAGATGTAATTAATACATTCCTTCTTAAGGATCAAAAGAGAAAAGGTGTGTCAACGTTCTGAGCATGTACCACGTACATACGGTAAGGGCTCAATACGTACACAGCTTCCTCTCCTGAATATTTATTTTCCATGCACTTTCCAGTTTATTTTCACAGAGGATAACTCTGATGCAAAAGAATGACCACATTTGACCCCAGCTGGTGGAGTAGGTTCTAAATTCCTTAGCACTTATACCTGATTTCCACTTGTAATATCAATAGTTTGATATTACCGGTTATAATAACTTATACCTGATTCCCCTGGTAATATCAATAAATATCAATATTTACGGAGCACTTTTTTCAGCCACTGGGATAAGTACATTACACTTAGGAACTCTTTAATCCTTATGACAACACTTCAAGATAGTTCCCTGTGGTATGATAAAAACAAAAAAATAATGTGAGGAAGCTAGGTGTCCTCAAATTCAGTTCAGTCCTAGCTATATGCCTGGAGATAGCGTCAGATCCCAAGGGTTGAGCACTGAGTTCCCAAGATGGCCCCACTTCCAAGGCCAATCTCAAGGCCCAGGTAGTTTTACCTGTGCTTCTGACTGACCTGTTATGGATCACTGTTCCCATGACCCCCTTGTTAGGTTTGATTAATTTGCTAGAGCAGCTCATAGAACTCAGGGAAATAAGTTACCAGTTTATTATAAAGGATATTACAAAGGATACAGGTGAAGAGGTACATGGGTCAATGCATGGCAGGGAGGTGTGTGGAGCTCCCACACCCTCCCTGGATGCTCCAGAGAGGAGGCTCCTTGTTTTCAGCTATGTGGAAGCTCATCCAAACTCTGTCTTTTGGGGCTTTTATGGAAGCTTCATTTCATAAGCATGATTGATTAAGCTATTGACCATGGGCAATCAATTTAACCTTCAGCCTCTCTCTGCTCCTTCCCCCCCAGAGATGGGGGGGAAGGAGCAGAAAGTCCCAACCCTCTGATCCTGCCTCAGTCTCTCCAGTGGTGACTAGTCTCATCCTGACCCTGCCTACATGCTACCAGCCACCCGCTGACATCAGCAAACGAGGATACACTTACCACTTGGAAGATTTCAAGGATCTTAGGAGATATATGCCAGGAGACTGGGCTGAAGACCAAATACATATTTCACAATATCACAAAAATATACTATACATTTGCTCTTTGCACTGACTTCCTAAAACCCTTGGACTTTCCTGAGCAAAAAGAGAGTCTCGTTGCTTGAGACATGCCAGTTTTAAATTGTATCTGAGCTGATGCTGACAAGCTGGCTTCAGGGGGCGCCTTAAGAGGGGCTGGCCATGCCAGAAAGATCCTGCTTGTGACTACAGATCCTGCTTGTGATCGGAACTTATAGCCTGCTTGTGATCGGAACTTACAGCCTCACCCCCAACCTCCAGGGAAGGGGCTGGGTCTGGAGATTGAGTTCAATCACCAGTGGCAATTATCAATCACACCCACACCTTGAAGCCTTGATGAAAACTGGTGAATGAGGCTTGGGGAGCTCCCAGGTAGGTGAACACATGGAAATGTTGGGAGGACGGCCTGGCCAGGGAGGGCAGAAAGCTGTGCATCACACACATACCCACTTCTTACCCCAGCTACCTCTTCTATCTAGCCATTCCTCACATCTGTCAATATCTTTTATAATATACGAGTCATTGATAAGTAATGTGTTTCCCTGAGCTCTGTGAGTTGTTCTAGCAAATTACTAAAACTGGGGGAACCCCAAGTTCACAACTTGGAAGAAGTGCAGGTAGCCTGGGGCCCCCATTCGTCTTACATAGTCTTGTGGGACTGAGTCCTTACCCTGTGGGGTCCTTACTCTGTGCTAACTCCCAGTAGTGGGTGTTAGAGCTGAATTGCATTATAGGACATGCAGCTGGTTTCATAGAATCAGAGAACTCGTGGCTGTTGGAAAGACACAACAGTCCCACAACCATTGCCACTTTGAAGATAAAGAAATTGTAACAAAGGGATTGTAGGTGACTTACTCAAATGAGGGAAACAGCTGGGATTGTAGCCCTGGCTCCAGCAACCACGTCTGTCATTCCCGACAGCTGCCCACAGCCAGGTCCTTCATTTCCTGTGTCCCCCTTTCTCCTCACACTGCTCCTCTTACCTGGGGCACTCTTCCCTCCCCTCCCCAGGCTCTCGCCTGCTACATCAAGGTTAAGTGTCACTGCCTGGCTCCTACACAAAGTCCCCGCGTACACATTGCAGCAAAGGAACACCGCTATGCACCTGCCATGACAGGAGGGAATTGGCCCCTAGACTCGTGGCTTCACTGGGGAGTCCACGGCTATGTTTTCAGTGGGGCCATGCAACCCATGGGCTGTGCACAGTGTGACCAGAACACTAAGGCAGGCTCAGAATGGTGGCTTGAGGGCGCTCCCAGCCTTTCTCAGCTTCCTCCCTGCGTCCTCACAGCTACTCTGGAGTGAATCCATGCACATTTCATCCTGTCTGGAAATTGGCTTCTTGATGGACCTATAACAACACCTTGCCCTGGGCTGAGATCACATTCCCCTCGCCTCTCCCTTATACTTGCTGGTACTTCCCTTGTGACATGCAATACAGTGTACCTTGGGCTGCCACCCTGGTCTGATTTCCCCTGCCGGCCTGCAAGCTTCTCTCAAAGCTCTTGAACCATTGTTTGATTCCTTGTCTACGTCTAGCAAATGGTCAATAAATATTTATCAACTAAATGGATGAATAAGCAAAGATTTGAGATGAGGGAACACTGAACAGGAGGGAAGCGTTTCTCCAAGTGTGCTCCCTGGGATGCTAATGGGCCTTACTTCGAAACAAAAACAAACAAAAAAGCAGAATTCCACAACCAAATAATTTTAGAAACCTCTGAGCAGAACAAAAATGAACAGGTGTCTTTACAGTAAGATTTCTCAGGTGCTACTTTTGTTCTGTGACACTCCAGAAAGCAGGATCCTTATACAAGATCATGAATTGGTGTCCTGCAGAACTCAAGGTGGGTTAATGTAATTAGGAAGATCCCCTTTAAGCTTTCTAGAGGAGCGGTGCATCTGAGCATAGCCTCAAATAATCATAAGGAGTTCAGTGGGCCAAGGTCTAAGAAAGGAAAAGGTGGCTTCTAGGCAACATTGTTCATAAACTACAGAGGCAGGAAAGTGGACGGCCCATTCAGGGAAGAGCTTGCAGACTGTTTACCTCTACGATTCCTATAGGAGCCGGAAGTGAGGCAAGGCCAGGAAGGAAGGTCAAGGAGGAGCTGCACTCAGGCCACAAGACTTGCACGTTATCGTATGCCATGAAGGTTTTTACACCAGGAAATGATGGAATAAGTGGTGACAAAGGGAATCGCTGGTTTTAATTACAAAAGCACACTGCATGAGTAATGGCTTGGCACGAAGAATCCCATATGCTGCAAAAGCAAATGAAGCAATCTCAAGGTTTATATCCAAGGCAATTTGTTTGTCACATTACTAAATCCATAGTCATAACAGGGGCTCTGTTATGCTTAATGGTCTAGTTTGCAGGAAGTGTCATGGGAAGAATCTATTAAATCCCCATGAGGATGAACAAATTCTGTTGCATCCACGTATTTAGAGCAAAAGGGGCAAATCACACCCTCTCTGTGCCTTGGCTCTTTCTTGGCTCAGGTTTGTAGGCTGCCCTCAGGTGTTTGGGGCCCCTGAAGATACAAACTTCTTGATGGACTCGTAACAACACATTGCCCTGGGCTGGGTGAGGCTTGTCCCTCCCATAAATAAATAAATAAACACATACATACGTACATCACGTGAACACACTGCTACCTCAGTAGACCAGGGTATCCTTGGGCTCAGCTAACCAAAGGGACATGTTAGATCTAGAGTAAAATTTGCTCAAGTCCATCATTTAACATTGAGCATTAATGTACTTTCAACTTAAAGGATACTTTCAACTTTTAAATTTAAAGGATGCAACCTTTAAGCAAGCCTAAATTTTGCTCATATTGAGACATATTTAGTGCTCATGGGTATTATCTTTCAACCGAAAAGCCAATAGATGGCACAAGATAGGGTCAAGTGCTGGTGTAAACACACTGTTAACTCATTAGACAAAGGTATGGCTGCAACAAGCATTGCTGTTGACCTTGAGCTTTAAGGAAGCCTGGTTGTATCAAGTTTGAAATTTTCCTAATCAGCACCTTTCACTCAATTTATTTTTAGGCTTCAGATTTTTTTTTGGGGGGGGGGATTTTTTTTTAGATGGCATCTTGCTCTGTTGCCTAGACTAGAGTGCAGTGGCCTCATCATAGCTCACTGTAACCTCAAATGCCTGACTTCAAGCAATCCTCCTGCCTCAGCCTCCCAGATAACTAGCACTACAGGCACACACCACCATGCCTAAGTTTTCTATTTTTTGTGGAGATGGGGGATATCAAACTCCTTGCCTCAGGCAATACTCCTGCCTTGGCTTCCTAGAGTGCTAGTATTATTGGTGTGAGCCATTATGCCCCATCCATCACTCAATTTAAATAAAGAGCAAATGCTAAGTACGTTAATTCTCAATGTTAAATGAAGGGCTTGAACAGATTTTACTCTAGATCTAACATGTCCCCTTGGTTAGCTGAGCCCAAGGACACCCTGGTTTACTGAGTTAGCAGTGTGCTCACACCATGTATGTGCATATGTACTATGCATGTGTTTATTTATTTATTTATTTATTTAGGGGAGGAGTAAGTCTCGCTCTGTCACCCGGAGTAAAGTGCTGTGGTGTCATCATAGCTAACAACAACCTCAAATTCCTGAGTTGAAGTGATCCTCTTGCCTCAGCCTCCCAAGTAGCTGGAACTGCAGGTGCCCACCAAAAGCCCAGCTAGTCTTTTCTATTTTTAGTAGAAATGGGGTCTTGCTCTTGCTCAGGCTGGTCTGGAATGACTGAGCTCAAGGGATCCTCCTGCCTCAGCCTCCCAGAGTGCTAAGATTACAGGTGTGAGCCACTGCACCCAGCCCTAAGGAATCATCTTAAATTCAAATTATTTGTAATCTTAAACTTCAACATTATGGGTTTTGATGATCTCAAATCAATGTAACATTGGCTTTTATTCCAAAGTCAACATTTTTTATGGCCCTTATAGTAAGTTAGAGAAGATTGTTGCTGGAGGAATTCTTTTCAGGTATCAAACTGCATCTTTGCAGTTATTCTTGTTAGGATGCAAATAAGACTTACGTCTTTCAATTTGACTTTGTGTTTTTCCAGGGTGAATGCTTATCTCTTTTATTTTCTAACCTAGGACCTTTACTCAATCCTTCTCTTTCTTAAACATACAATCAATCCACTGGGTCAGACTAACATCATAAGAGAAACCTGTGACCCTGGGAATTCCTGAACGTATTTATTCTTTCTCTTCACTCACACTGGCTCCCTCATCCCAGGAGATTTGCCTATGCTGTTCCCTCTACATAAAATGATACTTCTCCTCCTCACCAGGTTAACTCCTATCACTTTCTCAGAGGAACGATCCTTGTCATAACTGAGTCCATCCTTTTATAGTCTCTCATTTCTTTTCCCCACTCCTTTGCAGAACTCTGTGTGTTTATGTGATTATTTAATAGTAGCCTGACTTCCCCTGGACCCTGATCTCCCTGAGATAAAGAATGATTGTCTTTACTATCATACAGAATATGCAATTACGTATAATGTATATGATTGAAACCCTTTACCATGGCTGGGCATGGTGGCTCATGCCCATAGTCCTCGCACTCTGGGAGGCCAAAATGGGTGGATTGCTTGAGTTCAGGAGTTTGAGACCAGCCTGAGTAAGAGCGAGGCCCCTGAGATCCCGTTTCTATTAAAAAATAGAAAAAATTCCAGCGAAGCCTTGTGGCAGCTGCCTATAGTCCCAGCTACTTGAGAGGCTGAGGCAAGAGGATCATTTGAGCCCAAGAGTTTGAGGTTGCTGTGAATTTGATGGCACAGCCCTCTACCCATGGTGACAGAGGGAGACTCAGCCTCAAAAAAAAAAAAAAAAAGTTAAAAAATTAAAATATGACTCCCCCAAAGTTGTCTGGTTTACAAATCCCCAAAGAAAACTGAAAAGAGAATAAGGACTATCGAATAAAGGAAATTAATTTTTTGCTGATTTTTGAAGAATGCTGGAACTGTGTTGGCCAGTAGAAATACATTCTAAAATGAATCTGTCAGATCAGATAGACAAAACTCGAGCACAATTGTACAAGAAAAAAAGTGATGCAAATGAAATAAATGCTAAGGACAGAGTAACTACGACACAATGGAGATATGGCAATGATAAAAATTATTAAGAGCTTAGCTCTAACGAAGGTAGAAAATCTAGATGAAATAAATACATTTTCAGAAAAAATACAAAATGTCCCGAAGGCCAAAAGAAGAAAGAGACATTGGATAGACCAATAATTATTATAGCAACTGAATTAAAGTTTCCTTAAAGTACCTGGGCCCCAAAACTTATTATGGGTGGTTTCCACCAAATTTTCAAGGAAAATATAATCCCTGTTATGTGCTCAATTCTGAAATTGGATGAGGAGAGTACAAGAAAAGTAATAGTTCTTTCTACTTATAAACCCTAAACAAAATATTAGCTACCTGAGGACACTCATTATTGATGATAATGTTCCACCATCAAGAAAGGTTTTTCTTGGAAATCTGAGCATGATTTAGTATCCGAAAAGCAGGCTTGGTAGGTCTTTAGTAAAAGACTAAAGGGGAAAAAACATGTGATTACGATAACATCTGCAAAAAAGCAGTAGATAACATCTAACACCTACTGATAATTTTTATTTTCAAAACAAATCTCAAAGCCAGAAAAATAGGAGTACTTTTGTATAGTGACAAAAACTAAATACTAAAAAATAAACTCTGTAACGAAAACATCACACTTAAGAGGAAAATCTAAATATTCCCTTAAAGATAAGAAATAACCACCATTACTGTTACTACTTAATATAAACCTGGAAGTACTGGCAATCACTATGAGATAAGAAAAGGAAACAAGAGCTAGAAGAATTTGAACAGAAGAGATAAGACTGTCCTTATTTTTAGATTTGATATATAATCTACACAGAAAACCCAACAGGGGACTTCCAGTTTCCACATGGAAGAAGCTTAGAAGTCATGACTCCACCTTAAAAACAAGTAAAAACCGGAATAAGCTGAAAAATCGATAACTCTTGTAGATCTGTAAGAGAAGTGAGGTCACAGGGCAAACCACTGCCTTCCAAACTGGGGAGACGTGTAGGGAGATAGAATCACAGCAAGCCAGAATCAGTGCCAGGGCAGGAAATCCTGAACTGTAATTCATGAACATCTGGAGACTCAGCGTGGACAAATCTAAGAACTAAAAACTCCAGGGGGACCCAGGCCTAAGAAGACTCCCACACATTTGCCAGTTTTACTTCTAGAAACTTTGGCCAGGTTCTTACAGGAAATATCAGAGAAAAATCCCTTTGCTCTCCCAGGAGGGGGAGGAGAGAAGGAATCATCTGAAAGTACGCCAGAGCTTTCCATTCTGAACAAGGTCAGCTCCCGATGAGAAAGTGATTAGCCAGAGTCTAACCTGTTGGGATTTTATGAGTGACCTAGGGGAATCCAGCTCACACTAGCCATCCTTACGGGAAGAGAAGAGAACTGAGAAACATCTGTCAAGTTCACAGTCCAGAGACACAGGCTCATTAAAAGACTAAGACCTATCGCTTCTCGGCCTTTTGGCTAAGATCAAGTATAAAAGACTAAGACCTAACCTCAAGCTATACATACTTCTTCTCCTCTGGATCACCACTTCACGAGGCCTACTTATAGCACTGTCTTTTATCAACTATACTGTGTTCAGCTATTAAGAAAAAAAACTGGGGCAGCACCTGTGGCTCAGTGAGTAGGGTGCCAGCCCCGTATAACAAGGATGGTGGGTTCAAACCCGGCCCCGACCAAACTGCAACAAAAAATAGCCGGATGTTGTGGCAGGCGCTTGTGGTCCCAGCTACTCAGGAGGCTGAGGCAAGAGAATCATCTAAGCCTAGGAGTTGGAGTTGGAGGTTGCTGTGAACTGTAACAGCACTGCACTCTACCAAGGGGGACAAAGTGAAACTCTGTCTCTAAAGCAAAAAAAAAAAAGAAAGAAAGAAAGAAAAGAAAAGAAGAAACACTACAAGGCATAATAAAAGGCAGAAAACATGGTTTGAAGAGCCAGAGCAAGCATCAAGACAAGACTTGGCAGAGATACTGAAATGATCAGATCAGGAATTTAAAACAACTATGATTAATGTGCTAAGGGCTTTAATGGAATAGATTATATGCAAGAATACATTGCCTATGTAAGCAGAGAGATGGAAATCCTGAAAAAGGACCACAAAAAAAAAGAAAGAAAGAGAGAGAAAGAGAGAGAGAGAGAGAGAGAAAGAAAATGCTAGAGATCAAAAACACTGTAACAGATATGAGGAAAGCCTTTGATGAGCTTATCTGTAGACTGGACATGACTAAAGAGAAAAAAAATCTCTGAGTTTGATGATCTATCAGTTGAAACCCCCAAAACTTAAAAGTAGAGACAAAGCCTGAGGAAAAATAGAACACAGTATCCGAGAACTCTGGCACAACTGCAAAGGGTATACTATGTACGGAATAGAAATACCGAGTGCAGAAGAAAGACAAAAAAGAACAGAAGAGATATTTGAAATAGTAATGACCGAGAATTGCCTCAAATTAATGTCAAACAGCCAACCACAGACTCAGGAACCCAGAGAACACCAAGAAGAGAGGATGAATGCCCAAAACCTACACCTAGGCATATTATTTTCAAACTACAGAAGATCAAAGTAAAGAAAAATAGCTGAAGGAATCTGGGGGTTGGGGAACCACCTTACATATAGGGGAGCAAAAATAAAAAGTATATACAAGTTTTCCTCAGAAACCATACATGCATACAAGTAAGAAGGGAGTAGAGTGAAATATGTGAAGTGTTGATAGAGAAAAACAAAAAAAGTAATAGAGAAATACAGACTTTCTCAGAGAAACCAAAATGGAAGGAATTGTGCCAAGTAGACCTTCCTTCTAAGAAGTGTTAAAAGAAGCTCTTTAGAGAGAAGGAAAATTATATGTCAGAAATTGAATCTACGTAAAGAAAGGAAGAATAAGTGCAGATAAAATAAAACTTTTATTTTCTTACTCTTAATTGACACAACAGATGATAGATTGTTCGAATTAATAATAGCAACAGAGCAAAATGGTGGAATAGGAGGTCCCAGGCTTTATTAGTCCCCCAACAAGTTCAACTAGCAACTATCCACAGACAGGAACACCTTGGTGAAAATCCCAAAACTTGGAATTAAGCCTGAGACACCTAAATAGACCACAGAACTAAATAAAAATTGCGTTCTTTCCTCTTTGGAAATAAGTATGGAGAACCCTCAAAGAACTCAAAATAGACCTATGATTTGATCCCACAATCCCATTACTAGGTGTCTACCCAGAAGGAAAAAAAAAAAAATCATTTTACCATAAGGATATTTACACTAGATTTTTTTGTTCATTTGTTTGTTTTTTGAAAGCAGTCACTATTTATTAACTGACCAGATTACAAAAATAATCAGGGCAGATCTTTAGTTCATTCTTCTAATATGTCTATTGATTTGGTCTTCCCTGTTACCAGCATCTCCACCTTCTACAAAGTGGGTTGTCTTTTTCTTCATTCCACCCCATGGAAACAATAATTTGAAAGGCCACAGGAAATTTTGCTTCTTTGAAGCATTTTCTAACAGTATAGATCTCATGAATCAGATCCTCCATGCAGATGATCCCATATTTACCCAGAGACTGAGCAATCAAGATGTTATCAGTCAATGCAATTCGCTTCTTACTGATTTTGCCATAAACACACTTGTAGATCACTTTATTTACTGACATTTGGGTACCCTCATGCAAGATACTGTTCTGCAATCCTCAGCATGTTAACTGAAGTCTTCTTGAGCTTAACAAAGGTTCCATTGAAGATCTGGTCAAGCAAAGAAGCTGCAACACCTTTCGGACCTTTGGACTCAGACCATTGATTCCTCTGATCTGTCGACAAACGCCAATTTGGGTTCTTCAGGTACATAGAAGTTGCCAGCTTTTCTTGCCAACCTTGCCATCCAAATCTCAGCTCTGTACATCTACCTATATTCCTTATAATAACGCTTAGCTTTTTTATAGATAACCCTACTTGCCTTTCAAAGCATCTTTTGGGCACACTTCTTTCTCAGATGCTTGATTTTCATCTCTGCTAAATTCTTGCACTTTTTTGAAGGGTTTCTGGCATAGCAGGAACTGTCTTTTTCTTCTTTTCGACACCCTCCTTGGTTCCAGCCAGAAAAAAGGGAAGCTGCACTAGATTGTTTATGGTAGCTTAATTTACAATCACCAAGATGTAGAATCAACCCAAGTGCCCATCAACCCATCGATCAATTAACAAACTGTGTCATAGGTATACCATGGAATACTATTCAGCCACAAAAAAGATGGAGACGTCACATCTTTTGTATTAACCTGGATAGAGTTGGAGATCATTCTCTTTAGTAAACTATTACAAAAATAGAAAAGCAAATATCCAATGTATTCAATACTAATATGAACCCAGTAGACAAACTAATACATGCCCACATAAGAAAAAACTAAATTAATTCAAGTTAGGGGAAGATACAGGAGGAGGGAGGTGAGAGGTTCAGGCCCAAAAATGAGAGGTTATTCCGAGACATGAACCAAAAGAAATGGAGTTCAGGTTCTGTGTGGGCAACATGGCCTTAATTCTCTCGGGTATAAGTGGGCTGAGGTCGGAAAAAAAGTCAGCATGTGGGTTAAGGCAAGGTGGGGGGTAGGGATTGGCCCACTCATTCCTCCCTGGGCTGGAAGGTTCTATTTGGGTGGGTCCTATCAGGAGGCGGGGGATTGGTATGCTGTCACATAATGGGCACAATGTAAGGCTACATGGCACACGTCCTGGGTGGGGGGCACAACTACAACAGGGACCTCACCTAACAAATGCAATCATTGTAACCTAATTGTTTGTACCCTCATATTAATCTGAAATTTTTTAAAAAGCAAATTACAAAATTTAAAAAGCATATATAACTTCACATTAAAAAAAATAGGGTCAGAGAAACAGTCTCATTTTGGCCATGCCCTCCTTCCAAGTTGGCACAGTTTCACAGAGAGGATTCCTTGGGGCCCGCAGTTTATACACTGGGAAAAGAAAGCAACAGGCAGACTTCCAGCTTCCCTAGCACTCTGAGATGCTTCCCAGGAAGCCCACACCGGTTTCACATCACAGAAAATGCAGGGGGAAACAGCATGGCTAGACCACCTGGGATCAGGTAGAAGCAGAGGCAGGAGAAAGAGCCTAAAGAAATCAGCAAGCAGATCTTGGTGGTACCTGTCAGAGATGGTGTCCAGTCAGACAGCATAGCAACCCCCAAAGGCAATCTGGCCACCCCAGAAATCGTGGGTAGTTCCACCTGGCTTGAATCTCTATAGGGGGCCACCCTGTGAGAGTGACACCTGCCACTCTGCATTTTAGCAACAGGCAGGGACTGGTTCTGCCACACCCAGGAGTTTTAAGCTGCTTAGTGGGGCTTCAAAGCCCACCCTGAGATCTTCCCAGGAAGGAAGATGGCCCCCGCTGTTTATTCTGGCAAAACGCAGATTAGTTCTGCTACATCCAGGAGTTAAACAGCACGAGGCATGGCCAGGACTCCACCCAAATTTTCTAAAAATAGAAAAATTAGGTGGGTATGGTGGCACACATGTCATAGTCTCAGCTCCTGGGGAGGCTGAAGCAGGAGGATTACTTAAGCCTGGGAGTTTGAGGTTGCGGGGGGCCAGGCTAAGGCCATGCCTCTAGCCTGGGCAACAGAGTGAGACCCTGTCTCAAAAAACAAACAAACAAACATGGGACTACAAACTAATACAGCCTCTCTGGAAGGAAGTAAAGAGACTCCTCAAAGAAAAACTAGACCTCCCATTTGATCCCACAATCCCCTTACTAGGCATCTACCCAGAAGAAAAAAAAATCATTTTATCATAGGACATTTGCACTAGATTGTTTATTGCAGCTCAATTTATAATCGCCAAACTGTGGAAAGAACCTAAATGCCCACCAACCCAGGAATGGATTAACAAGCTGTGGTATTTGAATACCATGGAATACTATTCAGTCATTAAACAAAGATGGAGACTTCACATCTTATGTATTAACATTCTGCGTAGTAAAGTATCATAAGAATGGAAAATCAAGTATCCAATGTACTCACTACCAATATGAAGCCAGTAGATGATCTAATACATGCCCACATAAGAGAAAAACTCAAATCAATTCAAGGTGGGAGGCAGGGCGATGAGGAAGTGGGGAGAGGGGAGGAAGGAGGATGAATGTGGTCTCACTTAATGGGCACAATGTTAGAGCGTGGGCAGGCAAGACGTAATTATAAGAGGAACTCTACCTGACAAATGCAAACATTGCAACCGAATTCTTTGTACTCTCAAATTAATCTGAAACAATAAAAAAAAAAGTAAGACGTTAAAAAAATAAAGTTGAGGGTGGTGCCTGTGGCTCAAAGGAGTAGGGCACCAGCCCCATAAGCTGGAGGTGGCAGGTTCAAACCCAGCCCTGGCTAAATAAGTAAATAAATAAATAAAAAATAAAAAAATAAAGTTGAGAAATATTGTCTAAAAACAAACAAACAAAAAGCTAAAGTAGAAACAATTTGAGCTTAGTAAAGAAGGCATGTTGAAAGTTGAGGTAGGTCAAAAGCTAGGCCTTTTACACCAAAGAGCAAGTTGTGAGAGGAAAGGAAAAGTTATTTAAAGAAATTAGAAGTGCTACTATAGTAAACAAATGAATGATAAGAAAGTAAAACAGCCTTATGGCTGATAAGGAAAAACTTTCAGTGGTCTGGATAGACGACCAAAGCAGTCACACCATTCCCTTTCACCAAAGTCTAATCCAGCAGGAGGCCCTAACTCTATTCAATTCTATGATGGCTGAGAGAGGTGAGGAAACTGCGGATTTGGAAGCTAGCAGAGACCGGTCATGAAGTTTAAGGAAAGAAGCTGTCTGCATAACATAAAAGTATGAGGTGAAGCAGCAAGAGCTGATGTAGAAGCTTAAGCAGAGTATTCAAAAGATTTTGTTAAGATGAAAGTAGTCGCCTGAGGCCTAGTGCAACTTCCCGAGCCTGACTAGAAGTAGATCCATTGAGCTACTTCCGCATAGCAACGACTCAGCAAGGCCTGGCCTGATACAGCCAATGTGGTACCATGCCACTGGCCCAACTTCTCCACAATAAAAAAATAAATAAATAAATAAAAAAGAAAAAAAAAAAAAGGCAACTGAGTGGTGAGGGTGTGTCTCAAAAAAAAAAAAAAAAAAAAGAAAGAAAGAAAGAAAGAAAAAGAAAAGGAAGAAAGCATTTTTCAGGCATGCTGCTGAAGACACGGGTATACAATTACATTTTTCCATATTTCAGTTAGATCTTTCTTAGAGTCAAACAACAACTTTAAAATGTCATCTACTGAGAGTTCAATCAATTCTGTCTGTAGTTCTTAGGTATCTTGATGATATGAAGTTGGTGAGGCTGAAATGCTAATTTGAGTATGATGTCATGATTCTCAAAGTCAGTAAACCTTTCTTTATATTCTCTAATTAATAGATCTGTAACATCTGTGTATTTTTCAATGATTTACATATATCATCCTGCTTATCAATGACCTTTGCTAACTGGGTAAAGATTCATCTGAAATTTCCTTTTGAAAAAGTGTTTTCAAAAATGATAGCCTTTTAAAAAATGCTTGGATTTTTTGCCACTTACTATACATAGACTTTGTTTTACCTTGCAAACAAGTAAGTCGTTTTGATTTGCCATGATATCACCCAGAAATGCTGCATTCCTATAGAAATCTTTCAATAATTTACATTTCAGATTCTGTTCTTCATAAAATTTAAGTATCTGTTCTAACAGAGCTAAAATCTTGGCTAACATCTGTCCCCGCAGTAGCCAACACACTTAAGAATGATTCTGCAAATCCACACTAAACACTTCATTGTTCAACTTCAGCATGTTACCAAACTGAGCATGCCATGTTGCATTTATACAAATACAGTTAACAGTATTTACAACTTGTTGCAAAATTTCACTTAAAATAGTAGCTTTAGCACAGAGATTTTGCTGATATAAGATATAATGAAAAGAAATGAGAACATCTGGATCTGTTAATACTTTTTTTTTTTTTTAACCTGTGCAATGAACCTTTCATGTTTTCCTGTCGTGGAATGTGCACCATCTGTACATACACTCACTACATTTACCAAATTAGCCCAACTTCACAACATTTACCTTGAAAGTTGTTAAAGATATCCATTCCCCATGTTCTGTTTCCAAGAGAGCCCAAAGTGAGTGACTCTTCATAGCAAAGAAAATCTTCTGTTATGACCCAAATGAAGTATAAAATCTGTACTAAGTCAGTAATATCAGTTGATTCAACCAAAGCAATTGAATAATATATATTTTTCTTTTGAAATATTAAGTTGCTTTATTAAGTTGATGTCTAATTTAATTCATGCTGCCAATCAGTTAAGGCTCTCCTTAAAAGAGGCAGTGGTTTGTACTTTGAAACATTATTGGGGTCTAAACATCCTACAACTTCAGCAATGCATTTTTTCACAATTTCTATATCACCGAATGACTCCCCCCTTTCCCCAAGTAGATGTGCTACTTGCAAGTTGCTTCAGTGGCATTGTTTTCAGGTCTTATTACTGCTTGAAAGAATTGTCTTTGCTTTTGCTTTGCATCTTTTAATGTATTTCATGCCTCTCCCTCTGATTTAAAATTTAAAATATTTGTGATCCTTATGAGTGTTATAATGTGGATGAGCATTGAATTTCTTTACTTTTGAAACTGCAGTATCACAAAGCAAGCAAATCGTCTTATCTTTAGCAGAAATAAGATAATATCACAATTATCATTCCTCATTAAAACAATCTGCTTACTTCCTTCATTCTCTTGGTCTTCTTTGACATTATGGGCTGTTAAGCAGACAGAATTAACACATACTCTTGAGTCGTGCAACTGTTCACAGATTCCACTTCAAACAGAAGCAGTGCACCATTGTCAAAAGCTGAAACAGACTGGAGTACTCAACCCCCACAAACTCTCACCAGCCAGCCTCTTGCACATGCAGTAGTATTATCAGTCAGGCCGGGGAAGTGAAAACTAAATCATGAGTGTAGCAGCAGTCAGTTAAGCCCATATGGCTTACTGATGTTCTAAATGTGCCAGCCAATCTGGAAGGTTTATTATGTTGAAACTTATATTATTCTTTGGCATTTTAAATAAATTCATTTAAGAAATAAAATAAATATAAGAGACAAACAAAAATGTATATGTATTAACACAAATAAAAAAAAAATTGGTCTTCAAAATTTGAATTCAGCCAAAAGGCTGCACTGAAGGACCTAGAAGGCCTTGTGCTGTCTTAAGGCTGCAGGTTCTCCACCCCTGGCCTAGATCCTCTTCTGCTAACTGTTCTCTCCTCCCCAGGTAGATGGTGGTATGTGAAGTCTACAGCTCCGTATACTCAGTCTCCCTCATTATTGGGCTGTAGGTGTGACAGTTGATTTTATATGTCTACTTGGCTGGACTAATAAGGATTACCCAGATAGCTGGTAAAACATTATGTTGGGGTGTGTCTGTGAGGAGGGTTTCCAGAAGAGATTAGCATTTGAATCACTAGACTGAGTAAAGAAGACCAGGCCTCAACCAATTCACTGAGGACCTGGATAGAACAAAACATTGGAGGAAGAGTGAGTTCTTCCTCTTCTTGAGCTGGGTCATCCATCCCTCTTGAAGCTCCTGACATTAGATCTTTAGACTCCAAGACTTATACCAGTCCCACCCAACCTCGGGCCTTCTGACTGAATTATACCACCAACTTTCCTGGTTCTCCTGATTGCAGATGGCATGTCATGGGACTTTTCAGTCTCCAGTCACATAAGCCAGTTCCTGTAATAAACATCCTCTTGTATATCTATTGTATATAGTGTACATCCTATTGCTTCTGTTCCTTTGGAGAACCCTAACTAATGCAGTGGGGTCTCTTACATCCCCGGGGCCTAATTTCCCCTACAAACTACTTTCTAGGCCAGGCAAATAAGGATACAGAGTTTATGTCTACACTTGTAGGTCTCACTTTACAGAAAGAAAAAAAAAAAAAGAAAGAAAGAAAGAAAAAGCTTTTTAAATTGTGTAGGAAAATTAAATATTTTGCTAAAAGAAGCTTATTTTGTCTTGCATTTTTATTTCAGAGATACTTTATTTTCATTAATGATTCAGCCTTAAGTGGGTATTTAGTGCTAACATTTCAGTCCCCTGCTGATAATTTTTCTGTCAACCATATAGAAATTTATAAATGAATTGCCAATTGAACTCCTTATTTAAAGGGAGCACTTAAATTGATTCATTGCTAAAATAAAATTTCTGCTCCCCTTAACTCTCCCACTCAACATAGTTTATTTTCTTTACAGTACGTTTTCTTAAACAAGAAAACACAGAAAATTGAGCATCTTGTGACCTGGATTCTGGATGTGGCTCTTCTATAAATGGGTGAATTTGGACACGTCACACATAAAAGGATCACGTTATGTCAAATGCAGTGGAGGATGAACTTCTCAAACTTCATCAGGGGGCTTAGGGTTCTCTAGAAAAACTGAACCAATAGGATATGCACATACAGAGAAATTTATTTAATGAAATTAGAATTGGCTTACGTGATTATGGAGACCAGCAAGTCTGACATCTGTAGAGTAGGCTGGTGACCCAGGAAAGTGCTGTAGTTCAATCTGAAGGCAGTCTGCTGGCAGAGTTCCCTCTTCTCCAGAGAAAGTTAGTCTTTATTAAAAAAAATTTTTTTTAATTGATTAGGCCTTTAACTGACTGGATGAGGCCATCCCACATTCTGAAATGTAATCTGCTTTACTCTGAGTCTACTAATTTGAACATTAATCTCATCTAAAAAATTCCTTCACAGAAACATCTGTTTGACCAAATATGTGAGTGCTGCAGCCTAGCCAAATTGACACATAAAATTAATCATCACACCTTGTATAAGAATCACCTGGGGAGGTTATTAAACCTGGGATTCCTGGGTTCTTTCCTCAGAGATTCAGATTCTAATTTTCAATTCTAGCAAACTCCCAGGTGATGCTGATGCAGCTTTTCTAGGCCTTATTCTCTGAGAAGTATTGATCTAAGTATGTTATCATATAATCACCATGTAGTCTCTTCCACAGGTGAGAAAAGTGAAGCCCTGAGTTATTAATAGGCTTGTCTAAGGGAGCTCATAGTTACATGTAATATAGCCCAAATCTTCAAATCTTAGTCCAGGGTTCTTTCCACAGAACATGCTGCCTGACATGTATTATAGTATACAAGGCCAGAGGTTAAGGCTGGGGAGGTACACACTGGATTTGGATAGAAAAGAGAAAAACCGAGGAGCCTGAAGTACCTGTGATATTGTCCTTTATTCAGCCTGTGGCAGCTGAATAAAGGACAATAACATATGAGGTCCCTCATAGGAAGTCTCCCTTAGCAAGTCTGGCATAAGAGGTCCATCATAAGAAGTCTCCACAGGCGAAAGCCTGGAGCCTTACAAAGTGGAGGCCAGAACAACAGTGGCTCTACATCAAGGACTAATTACATAAAAAATGATGTCATAGTGCGTAACAGTAGGTTTAACTGTGACACTGGCCTATTACTTAAGATAACATGGCACCTGCCAGCCTTCAGTGAGAGAGCCTAATCGACTCATCTTCCCCAAATGAAGAAGTTCAGTACATATGAACTCCTTAGGATGAAATTCAGACCTGTAATTGGACCTTCCTTAAATCCACAGTGAACTAACAAGAGTTTTCACAGAACTTAACCACCTGATCCTAAAATTCATGTGTAAGATCAAAAGGCCAAAACTTGTTAATGCAATATGGAAGAGGAATAATAAGGAAAGACTCAACTGTTGTATCTGCAGATATAGCAGGAAGCTGTAGTAAATAAAGCAGTATGGTGTTGACAAAGAGACTGTTGGAGTAGAATGGAGAATCCAGTAGCAAAACACAAATATTTGGAAAATCCATGACAGAGGTAGCAATAAAAGGAAAAGATAAACAATAAATACTGCTAAGAAATGCCTTCCAGGTGAGAAAAAATAGACTTCCTACCCACACTGTGCTTAAAAATAAATTCCAGATGGATCCATATAAAAGCAAGCTTTTAAAACTCTTATAGAAAATTTAAGAGAATGTTTTGTTATATCAGGGCAGATATATGTTTCACAAATGAAACATAAAAGGTACAACCCATTAAGTAAAATATAATAATAAGCCAATATTTAGTAAGCTAATCTATGCTGTATACAATATTATAAGTATATAATATATACTAACTAATGTAATTGTCATGAAAATCCTATGAGGTAATTAGTTTTTTAATCTTTATGAAAGACTGAGGCCTGGAGAGACCATTAACTTCTCTAACTGTGGGGTAAGTGGTAGAAGTATTAGTTGAACCCAGGAATTCTGGCTCTATACCCATTTTAAGAGGGAAAAATTGACTACATTCAAGCTAAAAGAATGTATGTTACATACACTAGTTAAAAATACAGCCCAAGTACTAGAAGGAAATATTTTCAATGCATATAACCATTAAAAGAATACATGTATTTGCAAATCAATATGAATAAAAGGGAACAATCCAATAGGAAAATGGGCACCATTTATGAACAGCCAATTTATCAAAAAGGCAAGTCACATGGCCACAATTATAATCAAAATATCCATGCCAGGAAACAGGTAAATCAATGTAATCCCTTTGTAGGGCCATTTGGCAATATCTACAAAGATAGAAAATATATACTTTCTATAATCCAGGAAATCCTTTGTGTCTATAAAGATAGTTTTGGCAGACTTGTTAAAGTAAAACACTGAAGATAAAAATTCAGTAAAGAAATAGTTCAACAAATTCTGGGATGATTACATTTTGAAACACAAGGAAAAGTAAATCCAAGTGTCTCTGTGCAGATAAAGTTCAAAAATTGAATGCTGAGTGAAAAAAAGATGAGTTGAATAGGATATATACCACATAATGCCACTTGAATAAAGTCTAAAATCATGCTATTATATAGTGTTGTGAGCAGGTAACATTGCCATAAAGGCACAGATCAACTTCAGAATAATGGCGACTTTTGGAAGATAGAGGATAAGGGAGGAAGTAGATGGGAAGAGAGATTTAGCTCCATCTTATATTCTCCATTTAAAAAAAAGAAAAACTCAAGGATATATGGCAAAATGTTAAGATATATTAAATCTGGGTAGTGGGTACCTGAGTGTTTTAATTTTCTATATATTTGAGATTGCTCATAATTACATGTTTTTAAAGAAGTAAAAATATAATTGCCACAGTCCTTATTTTTAATATACAATTACAATTCTTTTTTTTCCTCCTAAGGACTAAAATGTATGGACTTTCTCATTTCTGCATATTATTTTCTCTTAGGTATCCTTTTCTGTTTATTATAAAATCTTACTAGGAGGAAAATTTAGAGGGCATTTGCTCAAATCTACCACTTAATGCAGTGAACTCAAGTTGTGTTCCAGGTGAAAGCCTTTGCTACAATTTTATTTTATGCTTAATAATCTGGAAAATATGGTTTTGGTTAACAGGATATTTTGTTTTAACTGAGTCAATCCATGGACACTGAGATTTGTTTAAAAAAATTAGGCCACAATAAATTACTCTTAACACCAATAACTTAGTTTTATCCATTATGAGACAGAATCTGTGAAGAAATTCAGCACCATCATTACAATCATTGATTATCATGATTCTGGTAACATGTGGATGCACCAGCTGAAAGAGATCTGATGGGCAAAATGTTAGATAATACAAAATGAGGGGACTTGGCAGAGAAAGGAATTACCATTTATTGAGGTATTCTGGGTGTGAAAATTGCCAGAATCAGAGTGGAATCATTAATATTAAAAAAAAAAACAAAAACAAAAAAACCCCACCTGTGGCTCTGCGCCTGTAGCTCAGTGGCTAGGGTGCCAGCCACATGCACTGGAGCTGGTGGGTTTGAATCCACCCTGGGCCTGCCAAACAACAATGACAACCTGGACATTGTGGCGGGTGCCTGTAGTCCCAGCTACTTGGGCGGCTCAGACAACAGAATCGCTTAAGCCCAAGAGTTTGAGGTTGCTGTGAGCTGTGATGTTACGGCACTCTACGAAAGGTGGCAAAGTGAGATTCTGTCTCAATAAATAAATAAATAAAATCTGAAAAATAGAGCCAAGGAAGACTATGAAGAGAGGGTTCTAATGCTTGTATGCCTGATAAGTATCGCAAAAGACTCCCCCCCCATCACAGCCTTACACAAAAGTCATTACATCTGTACACAAAAAATACTTCTGCAAGGACATCTACCCAGCAACCTCAGAATGGCATCACCTTTGTGATTAAACTTTGTAGCCAAATATAATTATTTCAAAACAGTTATGCAATCCTCGTGTTTTCCTTTAAACACTTTTGTGTTTATCTCCTTAAGTATGTACCTAGCTTACTATCCACAAATATTCCTGCTTCAATGCTCTATTTCCAAATAAACATCATTTTTTTAGCCTTTCTCTGTTATTTAGGTTAAGGTGGAAAATGCTTTAGATATATAACTTTGCTTTAATCTTGTGGAAACCTGTAAGGTAGATTTTTTTTCCTATTTTTCAGATGAAAGCATTGAGATTTAGAGAGATGAAATAATTTGTTCTATGTCCTGTTAAAAAAATTACCCCAAACCTAAAAATTAGGTGAGGAAAGATACCTATGTGTCCTCTCACTATTATACTGGAATTCACAGATAATTAATTTTCTTGAAGACTATATCTTTGGTTGACTTACTATTTACTATTGCATAGGAACAGTTTCCATGAAGTTGTGACTGACTTATAGATTTTCGTCTGATAAAAATGCAAATGATTTCTGCCTGGTAAAAAATATGATTTCAAGGGACATTTCTATTTCTACCTATCTATCTATTGATATATACCTAGTCTCTTGAATTCTGAAACCAGTTTTAAAATCTTAATGCCTCCTTCATAATGATTACATTTTAACATATTTCTTTGTATATTTATATAATAGCCAAGTTTTTGAACTAAAATTTATACTTCAACTATCTTAGGTCTAATAAATGGTACAGCTGGTACTCAAGCCAAGACTTAAGCCCCAGAGCCGATACTCTTGCCTCCACATCCACTCTTTCTAGCTATGTGCGGTGTACTTCATCACTAAAAAAACCTATGCTTAATTAAGAAAATAGTCCTCCGAAGGGGGGGCAAGGGAAAAATCTCATTATTAGCAAAACAGTTCTATTCCTCATTTATCTGAGAGGTGGAAACAATAAAAGAAATCCATCTCTGGATATGAATCTCCAAATACATAAAGGCCTTTCACTTGGACCCAAGTGAAATTGCTACTTTCTAAAAGTTTCTTCCCTCCCCCGTCCAATAAATGGAGGGACAGAACGTATTATCCACAATTTTGTATTATGCCTCCCCTTCTTAGTCTGGGTTGTATTAAATGTGTACTGCAAATGACTAGTCAGTGTTCCCATTCATAGTTTATATTAATATCTCTACCCAATCGATTTTAGCTGTATTCCGAATCCCTATAACCCAAGGCGTTTTACGAAGATGGTAATATGCCACAAACCCCAAGAACATAAACTCGCACACCTGTATGGTATACCCCACTCATGCAATGTATAATAATAAGGTAGGACTGAATTAGAGAAAACAGGGAATTGTGGAGTATTTTTAAAGAACTGAAGTGGTATTAATTTCAAGTACCTATATGATGATCTTCCAGTTGTGAAAATACACTCAGCATTTGTCCTTGGAGATTTAATTAGGGGGGATCTAAATGTGGTATGTAATCAGCTTATCAACAGAAGGAAGAAATGGGCACTTTTTAAGTGATTGCAAAGTTCGTTCTCTTAAGCAGGTTAAACAACTCCTAGTTTCCTTATAACTCTTTCCAGATTCTAAATTAGCACACTATCCATAAAAAATATGTACAGAGCTCTTGCAAATATGAACCAAGGATATATGAGTGAGGGAGGTTTCGTTGCTTCTGCCTTTTTTCCTCCTATAGGTTCCTTCCATGAAAGGAACTCGTTGGCTCAGTCTACATCCCTGGTAACACCATCTTGAAGCAAAATGCTGGACAAGGTATCTTGGCAACTAATGGCCACTGCCCTTTTGCCCAGAAAAAGGGGGTTACTGTTGTATCAGCTGGAGCCCAGAGGACACAGGCAGGCAGCCTGGCAGCGCTGCCTGCTCATGCTAATCATCCTAGTCCAGTGCTTCCCTTCTGGTGAAGTAGGAGGAGAGAAGTTGATGCCAAGTTCTTGCACAAGGTCAAATGTTTCTAGAGGAAGAGAGCCAGGGTTACATTAGCAGTCAAAATGAGGTAGGGAACTGGGTAGAGAAACACAGGCTAGGGGGTGGAAAAGTCTGGAAACTCAAATGGAGACAACAGTAAAAAGTAATTACTAACACATTTCTCAACTTGGAAAGCCAGCCACATTCAACACCAGGGCCAGAGTTGGAGCTCTTCTGTTCCAAGGAGGTTGGAGCAGGCTCAGGGACAGGAAAGGATTTTGCAAGCCAGCCGCCTCTCACTGGCTTTGGAACTGTGCTGCCTGAAAACTGGGATTCATCTTGAAAGGGAAAGCAAAGGACATCTCTGCCTAAATTCTCCGGGAAAATAAACATTTTCCATATATACAATATATCTATCCTTTGAGGACCACTCAAATGCAGAAAATAACATCAAAACAAAGGAAAGAAGCCTTGTAGGACAATGGAAGCTTTTGCAAACCGGCAGTATCTCTCTTCATCAACATATTCAGAGAAAAAAAAAACAACTGTTTGTGGGAGGGACAGATCCAAGGAAAGAAGGAGGAGGAGAGAAAAAACGGTGGGGGAAAGAGAAATGATGCTCTTTGGTGTCAGGGGAGAAATTCAGGATTGGATTGACTGTTTTGACAGTTGATTTTTATTTCCCCCCCCTCCAACTTGAGAACTATGACAGGCAATTGCTGAACATCAAATTGATAAGTGAACACTTCATCAGATTTGGTTGCCTTAACAACTAAAATAGGCAAAATGTTAAGACAGTCAAAAAAGATTGATTATTTCTGATACAATCTGTGGGTGGTTGACCCATGAATTCTTAGTCTAATCATGCATATAAACATAGAGACTGCACCACCAGATGCAAAAGCAGCCAGAGGACAAGTGAGAAATGCGTCAATCACCTGGAGGTCTCGTCTCTGCAATGGCACTGAACGGCATGTGGAGAGGCATGTACCAGAGGCTCTGGATGGCTTCTGGGTGCTGGTGTTACAGGAGGCAGCCACCCAGAGGCTGGGAATTCTGATCCTTTCAGTTTCTAGCAAAAAGACAAAGACTGGGTGGCAATGGAAAAACAGATTCCCCCAGATCGTTGTCTAGAGGTGCTGAATCATGCATGAATGTCAGCAGATGACGCCAACCATGGCTTCCTTTCCTGGGGACTTTATCTGGCGTGAACCAAGAGAATTCTGCTTTCTGAATTTTTTTAAACATCCACAGATAATTGTTGTACTGTGTCATAGACCAAAGGGGAAATTAAATCTCTCTCATAATTGGATTTGGTATTTGCTGGCTTTCCTGAAGAAAAGGATGGGAAATACATTTTAGATTCTTAAAAAATCTTCAATTAAAAAATTTTAATCAGTGTATCAGGTGCCCATCTGAGTCCAGCCACCACTGCAACAGAGATGGATGCCTTAGCATCCTGGTATCAGAGCAGAAGGTTCCTGAAGTTTCATTCTTGTTTATTTGTTTGGTTGGTTGGTTTATTTCATTTCATTTTGAGTTCTTAAAAAGTTATTATTTGATAGCTTGGTGGCAATGCAGTCTGTGTTGAGAAAATAGGAATTGATTAAGAAGTGAGAGACTGTGAGAGACTAAAAATGAGTGCAGAAAAAGCCTACAAAGCGTTTACAGTGTAATTTTCCAATACAGATTTGAGTAGATACTGCATGCAGTTAGAAACAGATTCATGTTCAAGGCATTGTTATTGAACGAAGAATAATTTCTGAGTTTCCCTCTTTTTAAAAAGAATGCAAGAAAAATCAGGGCTAAAATCTATATATTAGCATAGGACTCATCTGAATGCCTAATTGCCCGAAACTTGCAAGATTCAGCCTCAGCTCTTAGAGGTCCTGACACAGCTCGCATGTGATTGGATGTTAAGAAAGAACGGCTGCAATAATCACTTATAAAAACCAAGCATTAACCTATAAATGTCAGTATACTAGATTAGTTACCAAGAATGCTAACTTGATATATTGATACTTAAAAAATAAATATGTGAACACATTTAAATGTATCATTGCCTTAATCTGTTTTGCATTGCTATAACAGAATACCAAAGACTGGGTGAGTAAAAAGAAAAGAAACTTATTTCTTACAGTTCAGAGGCTTGGAAGTCCAAGGTCTAGAGGCCACATCTATTGAGGATCTTATATTTTTAGACAGAGTCTCACTTTGTCACCCTGGGTAGAGTGCTGTGATGTCATAGCTCACAGCAACTTCAAACTCTTTGGCTTGAGCAATCCTCTTGCCTCAGCCTTTCTGAGTAGCTGGGACCTTAGGTGTGTACCACTATGCCTGACTAGTTTTTGTTTTTTTCTCCCCTCCTATTTTTAGTGGAGATAGGGTCTTGCTTTTGCTTAGGCTGGTCTCAAACTCCTAAGCTCAAACAATAATATCCACCTGCCTTCGCCTCCCAGAGTGCTAGGATTATAGGTGTGAGCCACTGTCCCTGGCTTGGTGAGGATCTTCTTGCTGATGGGGATTCTCTACAGAGTCTGGAGATGGCACAGCACAGGTTATTTCATGGCAAGAGGGGCTCATGAGAGGTGGTTAAATAAGCTTTTATAACAGACCCCCCCTCTTGATAACTAATTCCCTCAATAACCCATTAGTTCATCATTCCATGAATATGGTTATGAGGGCTCTGCTCATCTCCCAAATGTTCTACCTTTCTAGAAAGTTTACCCAAACAAATAATAAGAATTTTCCAAACCTGAAGAAAGATATCAACATTTAGGTATAAGAAGGTCATTGCACACCAAGCAGATTTAACCCAAATAAGGCCACCTCAAGGCATTTAATAATCAAGCTTCCAAAGGTTGCAGATAAAGAAAAGGTCCTAAGGGAGGCAAGAAAAAAGAAAAAATAACATATAAAGAAACTCTAATACAGTGCTTCACAACCTTCATAATGCCACGATGTATTTTCATTGTTACAAAGAGGTCATGACTCAAAGGTTGAGAACCACTGCTCTAATACATCTGGTAGCAGAACTTCTCAGTGGAAACATTACAGGTCAGGAGAAAGTGGCATGACATATTTAAACTGTTAGAACAACCTTAACCCTAAAATATATCCTACAAAAACATCCTTTAAACATGAAGGAGAAATAAAGGCTTTCCCAGAAAAACAAAAGCTGATAAATTTCATAAACACCAGATACATATAAAATATGTGAAAGAGTTCTTCAATCTCAAAGAAAAGAATATTAACGAGTAATAAGAAATCTTCTGAATATACACAACACAATGGTAAATTAAGGACACAAACACAGAATACTGTATTGCTATTATTGTGGTATGAGTACCAGGACAAAAAGTCAAACTATCAAAAATGACAATAACAACTTTTTGAGAGAGAGTATAAAAAGATATAAATGAAAACAAGGTTTAAAAGCTGGGGGAAGATGAAGTTAAAAAGACAGAATTTCTGTTAGATTTCTCTTTGCTTATTTGTTTGTAAACAGAGTTGTCATGTGTTTAAAATAATTGGTTACAACATGTTTTTTGCAAACCTCATAGTAACCACAAATCAAAAAACCTACAACAGATGAATAAAAAATAAAAAGCAAAAAATTAAAACACATTACCACAGAAAATTATTAATACTTTTAACAAAGGAAGACAGGAAGGAAATAAGAAAGAGAAGACCATAAAACAACCACCAAATAACAATGGGCAGTAGTAAGTTCTTACCTATCAATAATAATTTTGAATGTAAATAGACCAAACTCTCCAATCATAATACATAGAGTGGCTGAATAGATCAAAAAAAACAAAAGCCAATTATATGTTGTCTGTAAAAAACACACCACTTATAAAGTCACACATAAAGTGAACATTATGGGATGAAAAAAGATATTCCATACAAATGAAAACCACACAAAGAGCAGGAGTAGCTATACTTCTATAAGATAAAATAGATTTCAGCACAAAAACTGTAAACAGAGACAAAAATGGTCCTTATACAATGATAAATGGGCCAATTCAGCAAAAGGACATAACAGTTCTAAATATACATGCTCCCAACACCGAGCACCCAGATACATAAAACAAATATTACCAGAGCTAATGAGAGAGAGAAACACAATGCAATAAGCACTGGAGATCTCAAGACTACACTTTCAACACTGGACAGATCATCCAGGCAGATAATCAACAAACAAATATTGGACTTAACCTACCCTGTAGACCTAATGGACCTGATAGATATCTACAGAACATTTCATCCAATAGCTGCAGAATTCACATTCTTCTCCTCAGCTCATGGATCATTCTCAAGGATAGACCATATGTTGGCCTACAAAACAAACCTCAAAAAATTAAAAAAAATTGAAATCATATCAAGTTTTTTCTCTGAACACAATGTAATGAAACTAGAAATCTCTTTCTGTTCTTCCCTTCTTTTTGCCAGTCTTTCTTTTTATCCCCCTTTCCCTTTTCTTTTCTCTTTTTCTATCTTTTCTCCCTTCTTGCTCTTCACTCTTCTCTTCCTTTGGGTTCCATACCAAAAGAGCACTTCAACGTCTAAACACAGAGACAAGGTAATTTAAAGAGAAGGAGGAAGTGAAAGTAAACAGTAGGGTAGAAAGCAGACAAGAAGGAAGCACTCATAAGGAGGAACCAGCAGAAAAATCCTGGCAATGTGAAATACTAGGACAGAGCAACCCCCCAAGGGATCATGAGGTAGCCACTGCAGAGGATTCCAAATATAAAGAAATGATAGAAATGACAGAAAGGGAAATTAAAATATCGATGGTAAAAACAATGAAGGAAATTGCTGAGAAAGTGGAAAATAATCAAAAGAAAATCTAAAACAGAACCAAATAAGGAATGAAAGACATGAAGAATACAGAAAGGCTATAGCAAAACTTAAGGAATTGAAGGAGTCAGTCAGGGAACTTAAAGATGCACTAGAAAGTATCAATAAAAGATTAGACCATGGATAAGAAAGAATCTCAGGGCTAGAGGATAAAGGTCTTGAGCTAATAATATAGGCAGTTAAAGAGGCAAAAGAGAGAAAGCAGAATGTCCACTCAGAGAATTATGAGACTTCACAATGCCTTCAAACATATGAACTATAGGTAACCTAAAAGGAGAAGAAGAATGTCTCAGAGGAATGGAAACCCTATTAGAGGTTATCATAAACAAAAATTTACCAAGCATCACTAAAGATTCTGACACACTACTCTCAAAGGGATATTGAGCCCCAGGTCATCTCAACTCAAACAGAGCTTCTCCAAGACAAACTGTCAGGAACCTGTCCAAAGTAAAGACAAAAGAGAAAATTCTGCAAGCAGCCAGGAGTATGCACCAATTGACCTACAATGGCAGAGCCATCAGGGTGACAGTGGACTTCTCAAATGAAACTTCAATGCTCACCTACCTTTAACCTATTTAAAAAAACAATTTCAGCCCAGAATTCTATACCTGCTAACTAAGCTTTAAAATTGATGGAGAAATCAAATCTTTTACTTATATGCAAACATTAAGGAAGTTTGCCACAACAAAAGCAGCTCTCTAAGAAACACTTAGACCTATTCTCCACACTGACAATCACAATGGACCACCAGCAAAATAAACACCCAGAAACTAAAGGACAAAACCTAGCTTCACAATGGTGCAAAGGATAAAACTAAACAATGAACTTTCACAAAATAAGATGAATAGAACTTCACCATGCTTATCAATTCTCTCAATAAATGTTAATGTCTTGAAGTCCCCACTGAAGAGGCACAGGATGCCTGATTGGATAAAAAAGCACAAGCCATTCATATGCTGTCTATAGAGAACACATCTAGCCTTAAAGGACAAAACAAAATTCAGGGTGAAGGGATGGAAAACAATATTTCAGACAAATGGAAATCAGAAAAAAGGAGGGGTTGCAATCTTATTTTCAAAGACAAGTGGATTTAAAGCAACTAAAGTCAAAAAAGACAAAGATGGATGCTTAATACTGGTCAAGGGAATAATATTAAAAGAGGACATCAGGCTCAGCACCTGTACCACAGTAGTTATGGCACCAGCCACATACACTGAGGGTGGCAGGTTCAAACCCAGCCTGGGGCAGTTAAACAATAATGACAACTGCAATAAAAAATAGCTGGGCATTGTGGTGGGCAGCTGTAGTACCAGCTATGTGGGAGGCTGAGGCAAGATAATTGTTTAAGCCTATGAGTTTGAGGTTGCTGTGAGCTATGATGCCATAGCACTCTACCAAGGGCCACATAGTGAGACTTTGTCTCAAAAAAAAAAGACATTTCAATTTTAAAAATTTATGCACCCAACTTAAATGTTCTCAGATTTATGAAATAGACCTTAATTGGTCTGAGCAATATAATATCTTATAACAACATAATAGCAGGGGACTTTAACACTCCTCTTACAGAGTTGGGCAGATCCTCTAAATGGAAACTAAACAAAGGTACAATGGATTTAAATGCAACCCCAGAACAAATGTGCTTAGTGGACATATACAGAACATACCATACCAAAGCTAAAGAATATACGCTGTTCTCATCAGCCCATGGAACATTCTCCAAATATATCATGTCCTAGGACACAAATCAAACCTCAACAAAATTAAAGAGTTGAAATTATACCTTGTATCTTGTCAGACCACAAGGCAAGTTGTGGAAACTAAACAGCCTTATGCTGAATGACAGTTGGGTCAAGGAAGAGATAAAACAGAAAATCATTAACTTCTTTGAGCATAACAACAATGAAGACACAAGCTACCAAAACCTGTGGGACACTGCAAAAGTAGATCTAAGTGGGAAATTTATCACATTATATGTATACATCCGAAAAATAGAAAGAGAGCACATCAACAATATAATGAATCATCTTAAAGAAATGGAAAGGGAAGAGAAATCCAATCCCAAACCTAGCAAAAGAAAAGAAATAACCACAATTAAATCAGAAATAAATGAAATTGAAAATAAAAGAACCATTCAGAAAATGAATGAAACAAAATGTTGGTTCTTTGAAAAAGTAAATAAAATTGATAAACTATTGGCCAGATTAAATAAAAACAGAAAAGTAAAATCTTCAATAGCCTCAATCAGAAATGAAATGGGGGTAAATAACAATTGATACTACAGAGATCCGCAAGAGACTATTTCTGACTACTACAAGAAACTCAATGCTCAGAAATTTGACAATGTGGAGGAAATGGATAAATACCTGGAATCACACCATCTCCCTAGAGTTAACCAGGAAGAAACAGATCTCTTTAACAGACTAATATCAAGCACTGAGATTGAAGAAACAATAGAAAACTTCCAACAAAAAGTCTCTCAATGATGTGAGACTTTGATCTAGTCTTCTAGATCAAAGCTTTGATGATAAGCTTGTACCCATACTGCAGAACCTATTCCAAAACATTGAGAAGGAAGTAACCTTTCCCAACACATTCTATGAAGCAAACATCACCCTGATTCCAAAACTAGGAAAGGACCTAACTGAAAAAGGAGAACTACAGACCAATTTCACTAATGAATACCAATGCAAAAATACTCAACAAAATTTTAGCTGATAGATTGCAGCTATGCATTAAAAAAATTATACATCATAATCAAGTAGGCTTCATCCAAGGGATGCAAGTCTGGTTTAAAATATACAAATCCATAAATGTAATTCATCATATCAATAGAAGCAAAAACAAAGACAATATGATTCTCTCAATAGACGCAGAAAAAGAATTCAATAAAATTCAGCATCCTTCTCTAACAAGAACACTTAAGAAAGTAGGGTTAGGTGGCACATTTGTTAAACTGATTAAAGCCATCTGTGATAGACCCACAGCTAATATCATACTGAATGAAGTAAAACTGAAATGTTTTCCACTTAGAACCAGAACCAGACAAGGATGTCCACTATTGCCACTACTATTCAATGTAGTTCTGGAAGTTCTAGCCAATGCAATCAGGCAAGAGAAGGATATAAAAGAAATTCAAATGGGGACAGAGGAGGTCAAACCTTGCTTTTTGCTGATGATATGATCTTATACCTAGAAAACCCCAGAGACTCAACCACAAAACTCCTAGAAGTGACCAAGAAATAAGTAACATCTCAGGGTATAAAATGAACATCCATAAATCAAGTAGCCTTTGTACAAGCCTATAACAGCCAAGTCAAGAAGCAAATCAAGGACACAATTCCCTTCACAGTAGCTTCAAAGAAAATAAAATGCTTAGGAATATATCTAACAAAAGACATGAAGGATCTTTACAAAGAGAATTATGAAACCCTAAGAAACAGCAGAAGACGTTAACAAATGGGAGAACATACCAGGCTCTTGGCTGGGAAGAATCAACATTGTTAAAATGTCTATTCTATCCAAAGCTATCTACAGATTCAATGCAATACCTAGTAAAATATAAATATCATACTTTGAAGAACTGGAAAAAAGTAGTACCTTGAGACATTACTAATGAATAGATGTCCTGTAACAAAACATCTAATTCCAAAAATTCCTTAAAATTTCATTTACTACAAAATTCTCAGATGCCAGAAATATTGACCAGGCTAGTGCATTTCCTTCCACCAGTATCCCATCCTAGTTTACCACTAGTAAAATTTTAATGCTTATACTGCAAGTACAGGCCAAGGGTTATTTATGCTTCATTGCCCACCAATGATGGAGTAGTCATTTCCAGCTGGCCACTTCTAGTACCATCTGTGGCAGGTCAGGTTCCCCCAGGAAACAGACTCTGATATTCTTAGATCTGCGAGCAGGACGAGGCTTATTTGGAGCACACTTTTGGGAAGAATAACCATAGAGGTAAGAGAAAAGGGTTGGGTCCAATAAGAAATTGAATGATAATGCAATTACAACAAAGGGCTCTAGCAAGTGAATGGGGGCTTCTGGAGAAGACGTCCCTTCAGAGTTGTTCTGTCATGAGGTAGAGGTGTTGGACCATTTTCCCTCTAGTCACACATCCTGCTGCCAGGGAGGAAGAGTGATCTTGATGGAGCCAACTGTTGGCTACTGCCAGTTCCTGGACAGGAACTCAGCTGTGAGCTCCCCAGAATCTAGAGAAAGGAGAGCTTTGGTCCTAAAAAAGGGATCTGGTTGGCACACCACAACATCCATTGCGTGGGTTCACGCAATGAAAACTTTTTTCCATCTCTTCTTTTGGGCACATCAGACATTGCCATTCTAGACATAGCAGAGCAACAGCATAGGCAGAATTATTATAATTTTTTTTGCAGTTTTTTTTTGTTTTTGTTTTTTTTTTTTTTTGGCCATGGCCAGGTTTGAACCTGCCACCACCAGACGTATGGGGCCGGTGACCTACTGCTTGAGCCACAGGTGCTACCCTACAGGCAGAATTAGAGAACAATGATGAGAGGCAAATACTGTTCCAATAAGAACTCTGGCTCCTGACGTCCCAGCTTCCCTTAGGCAATTCCAAGCACATAATCCCACAGTGCATGCAAAGTGGTCTTGGAAAGGGCATTCCATTCTAGGCATTCTGAGGTTCTCACATCAGACTAGTTACATTGTACAAGTCCATGGCATGTGGTCTGTGAAGTACAGGAAAGATTACCAACTCATGGAGTTGGAACTTTTATCATCCTTTGGGCCACGGTCATAGGATGGAGGCCAGGTGGAGTAGGAAAAATCACTGCCCTTGGAACCAGAAGATAAAGAAATCCAGAGTTCAGCCCAAGCTTTGCCACCCCTTAGCTTAACCTCTCTGCATTTCAGTGTTCTCAACTGTATAACAAATGCAATATGACAAAGTTATTTTATGCATATTTTATGGGTGGAAGTAACAGCCAGAGGGGCAATGTTCATGAAATAGAAAGTGTTACTATTGTTTTGGTTAAAAGGAAAATTTCTTTAAGCATTGTAGTAAAGGCTTTAAATTGACGTTATTTTTATACTTCACTAGCTTTGAATCCCTAACAGGCAAATATTTCCAAATTATACTGCCAATGTTACATTAAGATGGCTGTTCTTTCCTCTCTACAGGCAGCTAAAGGTAAACCCAAAGGAAACCTTGCGAGCTGTGTCTCACTGACAACCAGTCTAGTATGCCTTGGTTTGGAATCCTCCTCCCTCCATGGTATACAAAAGACCATTTTCAAAATCTCTCATAGAAGAGATGACCATTTTCCCCAATAGCAGGCAAAAGTAAAACCGTGAGTGATGCTCATGGCGTCTCCCAGGATGGCAATCCTTTGAATGAGCAGGGTGGAAACGGGAGGGGAGAGAGAAGGAAGTTGGGCAGGCACGACAATAATTCTTCATATTCATATAGATTTTCCCCTCCATTGATTCCCAAGCATTTGGCAAACTTTAATTGGCTAATCCTCATATATCCCTTTGAGGTTAAGTAGGCGGCAAGTATTATCCCTAATTTTCAAATGGAGGAATAAAGGTACAAAGAGCTTAAGCGCCTCGCTTGAGGTCACAAATGTAGGCTGGTGATAAAGCTGAGAACCGTGGAGATACAGGCCCCCTGACTCCCAGTGTACAGCCAGATTCTGAGACCCTGCTCTGAACAATCATTTGGGCCTTTTCTTCTTTCTGAAGCAAAATCCTTGACAGTTCATTTTTCCAAAGACAGAAGACATGATACCTTTGTTTGAAGGTAGCACTTGCTTTGAACCAAAGGCAAAGACACATATGTCAGGCATGTTGAAATTTTCTACAGTTAAGCACTGTTCAGTGCAGGCAGAAAAGACAACTTTGTGTGTGTTTAATTTGCGGGGAAGACAATAATGCTCTTTTCTGAGGCTGAATACTCTTTGAACCCAACAGCAAGGCAGAGCCTGTGAATAAAACCCTTCCAATTCACTTCAAACCATAGTATCTTTTCTGAACATTCTTCAGAGAATTCTCAGCTTTGTTTGACAGATTACCAAGGCTTCTCTTCAAACTACCCAGCCGACCCCTGTTCATGTAGTAGCCTCTGTGTTGCCAGGAGAAACAGACTGTCCTCACAGGATTAAAGCTTGCTCTGGGGTGTAGGACAATTTTGCATCTAAAAAAAAAAAAAAAATACCCTGAAGAGAATTGCAAAAAGCCTTTAGGTATACATGCAGGCAGAAAATCTATGAGTCAATAAGAACAGAATTATTTCACTTTAACAAGGCTCACAGAACAGTGAACATTTGAAGGCTCAGACAGAAATTGTGTGAAGAAAATGAAGTTTTCATCCAGGCTTGGTAAGTGGTGTGGTGTTTTGGGGGCACCCTGCTCTTACTGTGGCTGTGTGCTTGTCACACAATCTCAGGCCCATAGCACCTGTGATGTTAGTACACCCCTGAGGAAATGAAAGACTAAATTTCTTTGAACCAGAAGTACAGAGCTGGAAAAAGTGATGGGATTTTTCCCAGCTACTCTGGGGCTGAGACAAGAGAATCGGCTAAGCCCAAGAGCTGGAGTTTGCTGTGAGCTGTGATACCACAGGACTCCGCCAAGGGTGACAAAGTGAGACTCTGTCTCTAAAAAAAAAAAAAAAGTTATGGGATTTTTTGGTGGGGAGAGGAGAGAAGGAAAATTGAAAAAAGACAGCTTGTGCCATAATGAACTAATAATAATTCCCAAGCTTTAAGTCAAATCAAGGGGAGAGTGGATGTATAGTTAGCGCAAAGCTCACCTGACTTGGTCCCAAAAGTCCTAGCTTGAGGTCAAACTCTGACCATCACTATGTCTGTGCCCTTGGGCAGGATTTTTGAAATTTATGGGCCTCAGTCTCCTCATACATCCAACAAGGGAACGAGGGATGTTTAAGGTCCTTCCTCACAGTCTCAGAATGGTTCCAGCCCTCCTTCTCTGGTCACCTCCCTTCTGAGCAGCTGAAACAGGCCATCAGGCCGGGAGGATGCTCAGATGGGCTTCCCAGAGGTGTGGGCAGGCTGCAGGTCGCATTTAGACACTCTCTGTCCTCTACCTGCCAGGAGCTGTTAAGGGCCATCTCCTGGGAAAGAGAGAGAAGGCGCACTGGGAGGTAAGGAAGGAAACTGTCCCTGTTGCTGGCTCATTGCTGTCTGTGGAGCAAGCCCTCTCCATATAAATCTCATTAATTTCCAATTCCAAGAGGAAAAAATTACTAAGTTCATTTTATAGATAAGGAAACAAAGTCAGAGGTCGTAAAATGACTTGCTGGAATCACGCAGTTGTAAGAACAGACTTAAGACTGGCTCTGTAAATGGTGAGAAACATGAGGCCCCTCTTCAAGTGTTACCCAGAATTTCCAGATGCGACAACAGAGCTTTATCCCAAGAGCAGGGTGCTCTGGGCCAGCCCTGAGTGCGGTCAGAATGAGCACTCTGCTCTGTCTGGAAACTCCGGGTCTGCTTCCTTCCACCTGCTGCTCTGGGTCCGCTCCAGGCACGCCTCTGCCTTGTTCCGCACTCCGAGGTTGACCTCCTTAGACTTGCCCTCTGGCTTCTGGTTGGGTGTGGCCCCGGGGCCGATGGGCGGGGGGGGGGGGGGGCGGCGGGGGGGGGCGGGGGGGGGGGGGGGGGGGGGGGGGGGTTGGGGGGGGGTGGTGTTGGTGGGGGTGTGGTGTGGGGTGGTGTGGTTTTGGTGGTGTGTGTGTTTTTGTTTTTTATTTTTTTTTTTTATTTGTTTTTTTTAAAACTTTGTGTTTTTTGTTTTTTTTTATTTTATGTTAATTTTTTTTTTTTTTTTTTTTTTTTTTTTTTTTTTTTTTTGGTTTTTTTTGTTTTTTTCTCCAATTTTTTTTTTCAACCCCC